>BBSZ01010641.1:0-21870 GCA_000981365.1 Subanguina moxae | reverse complement strand
CCTTCAACTACCTTTATCCGATTGATGAGAATGGAATAATATGTATCCACAAGATCAGGCCTTGAGACCAAATATTTTCCAATCAACTCAAAAGTGGCTTCTCGAACGGCCGCATTGGGATCAATCAGTCGGTCCTGCACTATTTTATTAACATCTGGCTAAAAACCCAAGTTTAAATTTATTCTACATCAAGATGACTGAGAAAGAAAAGAGTACAATGACTAGCACTTGATGATCAGCTTCAACCAATTGCGACAAACACTTCATCGCTTTTGTTCTGATGGCCACTGGGAAGATTGGATTGAAGCCCTCTAAGATATTGTTGAGGTAGTAGTCAAATGACTGACTGAGCTCTTTCTTTGAAGCCAAATATTTGACAACCCAATAAGCATCGCTATCAATCATCACATTGCCGGTTTTTCTGCAAAAAACAACGAAATTTTAGTTGCCCGACTTTGTAGTGACCAGCCTTTCTAAAACTCACCCTCACATACTTTACCCCACACTATTTCAACCTCAGCTATTCCCATCTATTTCAACTCTTCAATATCAATTGGCTTGATTACGCCGATATTTTAACTTAGGCCAAGCTCTCTATCACCCATTTGACATAACTAGGTAAAAAACATGCAATAGTACAGTGAACCGTCGTTAATCCCACACCTTCAATAACTCGGAAAACGAAGGAAGGTCCCGATAAGCGGTTTTATCGAGAAATTGGACCTCGATAAGTCGGTACTCGGTGCGTGGTTTTTTGAGGTGCGGGATTATCAATCGTTGACTACACAATACAAAATAGTAGAGAAGAGTGAGATTGAAATAGTACGAGACAAAAGTGTGAGGTATGAGCTTTGAAAATACTGTTCCCATGCTTGATCTTTAACTTTTGTGACCTTTGCCAACACAAAGACCTTGTCCCGTAAAAATCGAGAAATTTATGAGTGGTAAATTACTTTCACTTACGCAATATATTGGGTTCTCTTCTTCAGGTGCTTTTTGTCCATTAAATTGCGAATAAATTCCTTCATATTGGCACCCTTCTCCATTATGCGTTCCAGCTTTTTCTCGATCTTAGCTGTTTCTTTCTGTGTCATCTGCTGTTTCAAATCTTCTTGATACTTTTGTTTCATTGCGTTCACATCCAACACAGTCATTCTGTACCATTCAGCCGCATAGAAAGTGACAACATACTAAAAACTTTGCTGCTAATCTACTCCAAATACAAATTCCAATGGAATAAACTCACCTCAACAGAAACGTCGCTTTCTCCTTTTGTACCAATGATGTAATCAATTAAAGCTTGCTCCAGTTTTCTCAACTTTTCAGTAGATGACAACTAAAAATTTATCACTATATGTACAGTGGTGGTAAGTAAAAGAGAATTTTGTTCAGAGCTAGCTAAAAAAGTCACATGAATTGCAAAAGTTGGTAGACCCATATGTCGAACCAATAACAGGTTTGGCCGCAAAGAACCCGAGCTGCTAAAAAAACTCACATGATTAATATCAATGTGGTCCAAAGCCTTAGACATGTCATTCAACTCATCATAAATGATTCCTCTGACCACCAGATCCAGACGGTTATTCTCAGAGTTTTCGCCGCCAGAACTGCCAAGCGTAGTCACTCTGTCACGCCTCAATCTAGCTGCTATTGTACCTAGATAGTCAAGACTAGCCACTCTGAGAGAAGGTAAAACCACAAAATTGTTGTCTCCGCCGCCCTTGCTACTTTGTCCCTTGGTTGATTCCTGGCCACCACGAACATTCTGATTTCGAAAGAACATGACTAGCAAACTACCCAGTACAGAAAGCACCAATTCAGCCACCGGCCACTCAGGGCGGTACAACGCGAGCAAAATTTCTTGGAGAAATTGCTCAAACAGTCGACGGAAATCATCTTCTGACTTGGCAGTACATCTCAAAAAACAGGATTAAGGAGCGCTGCACCAACCACAAAATTTTACCAACCTTGTAAGAAAATGATAAAAAAAATATTTGGCAAGAGATTCTGCGTCTTTGTAGGACTCCAGCACCAGCCGATCATCCGCCTGTGTATCCTCCGAAATATATTCATCACCCAAAATTGAACTGTCATCCCCTCCATGACCAGTTTTTTTGTTGTGGAAAGGCAGCTGTAGAAAACATGTAAAGTTTATTTAATACTACTGTATCATCATTTTCCCAGTGAAAAAATCGAAACCGAGTACTTGATTAGCCGTGAGGAAGACTAAATCAGATTGGCGAACTAGCTTCTTAAATAGCGCCTAATAAAATTTGAAAAAACCAACTTTGACAGTAGACTGGAGCAATTGTAGTATGAGAACAGTGAAGTTGTTGATATAGTCGTTGTTGCCTAGACGATAACAATTCCTCTGATTGCGGCTGGAAGGCAAGCGATGCAGCGAGTTTAACAGGTCATCAATGATGTGTTTTCGCAAAAAGGAGCACTTGTTGAAGATGGTGGAAAGTAGCTTGATAGATTGCACTTGAATTTCTGGTATGTTGTCAATGAAAAAAGGAGGCGTAGCTAGACTGCAAAGCTGAATCATCACAGTATCATTGAGAGAGTGGAAACGAGCCTGCGAGAAAATTGAGATGTGAAAACAAAAATAGTTGCAGAGGTAACCAACCAGCTCGGAGAAACCACCAATCATGTCAACAATGCGGCTGTAGAGTGCTGAAGTAGTTGGACCAAATAGTTCCGCCTGTCGTCTCCGTTTCAACCCATCAGCTGGAAAGAGTAAAAATAAATGAGTGCAACGAGCAGAATATACCAGATCAGAAATTGAAATGAGGTTGGATTCAGAAGCATAAGTCCAAAAGGCAAAACAAAAGGGTGGAGGTACTATGCAGCTAAAGCCAAGCGATTAAAGGATTCTACTGTATTATAACCCTCGCCCCCAAAAGATTACACCCTCCCCCAAAAAAAAAAAATATTATTGGAGCTGAGATGCGCACACAAACATACCTGAGACATAAATCACTTTAAAATAGCTCTGGGTGCATGAAAACAGCATGCATACCAGGTATAAACGATTGGGGGGGGGGGTGTGTGGTTATACTACATTAGTACCGATTAAAGGCCTTATTTTGGAATAGCACAACGTTTTACAAGTGGTCAAGGGTCGAGTTCTCACTCAGGTGGACAAAAGATTTTTACATGTTAACTAAATCATACTAGACTTTTTGGACTTTGTAGGCGACTTCATAGAGGAGTCAGCAGCAGGATAAACGACATGTTGAAGGTACTGTTTGCACACCTGAATGGATCTCTCGATGGCGTCCTCAATAAGTATCTAAAGAAGGATGGTTTTAGCTGACAAACAAAATTAGAAAAAAACCTACTTGTTTAGGCATTTTCGGAGATGTCATTATAGTAAGTGCTGTACAAGCTGCATCTGCTGAGCGAATCAACCTTTCATCCATCAACTCCCGGTAGGTCTCATCCGACTCGTCTTCATCCTGCAAATGAAAAAGTAGTCTTTTTGACACCAAAGCAAACTAACGTCATGAGAGCCAACTGGCACTTGAAGGGCTCCTTCGTCATTTAAAACATCACGAATGTTTCTTTCCAGCACCATCAGCAGTTTAACAAGACGGTCCGTGTTGACCTTGTTGATTTTGCGCCAAGATTTCAGCTTTTGAGCTTCCATTCGTAGCTCATCAAGTAAAGCTCTTTCGATTAAAAGCTCTTGGTTGATGTCAACACCAGCTAAAATTTAATTATTTGCTCGACTCTATTGTATTATAAACCCGCCCCAAATCAATATACCACACACTCCCCCCGCCAAAAAAAAATTACTTATTTCGGGAAGCCCAAATCTTACGAAATTTGAGCGCATCTATTAATCAGAAATATACTTATTTTCCTCTTGTGTACTTATTTTGTACTTATTACTTACTCTTGCCACCCCTACAACGTTGCCACCCCTGGAACCCTTGCCACTCATTATACCCTTGCCAATTCAGGGGTGTTCGATTCAGAGGTGGAAAAGAAGATCGGCTGTACTCATTTTAGAAAACTTTTCATTATCATCCCTGCATAAGTGTCAAAAATGACCTTCATTATGTACAATGTCGAAATCCTCCATCTGATCCAGAATCTGATCAATAATGTTGGTGAACTTGCAAAAAGACTCATTTTCTGCCATCACTAAAACAAAAAAACTATCAAATTTCAAAAGTTGAATCAAAGAACCGAGCTTTTTGTACAATTTTCTAGCCAAAACAAACCTTCATTATTCCAGCAGTCTAGATCCGCCTCAGTTTGTCGCCGCTTGAACTTTTCTTGCCGTTGTCGTTGTCTTTCATGCCATTCCAATTCTCTTTGATGGATAATTTCAGTGGGTGTAGTCGGGCGGTTTTCTTCAGCATCACTCAATTTTCTCTGTCGTTTCCGCTTTTTATCAAAGAATTTGCCCACTGACTCTTCATTCAAATCAGCTGTTTTTGGAGCAGAGGATTCTGTTCTGGTGGAAGTGGATGGCTCATTCTGCTCTTCATTTCTATCAACCAAAGATTCCATG
The DNA here is from genome assembly GCA_000981365.1 of Subanguina moxae. NCBI lineage: Eukaryota > Metazoa > Nematoda > Chromadorea > Rhabditida > Anguinidae > Subanguina > Subanguina moxae. Next base: position 17,345 of record BBSZ01010641.1, on the reverse strand, counting down.
TCTTCATCATCACTTGTCACAGCCCTACCACCCCTTCTACGCCGGCGATCTTTGGAGGGGTCGAAATAGCCGGTAAGTGAATCATATAGAGATTCCACCTCAAATTTGATACAACTGTTAGGTGTGGTTCACTTTTAAAATGCTTCAAAATTGTTTTTTTTAGTGCTTTTAGGAGTTTAAATGTGTTTTTAGCTGTAGATAGACACATTTTTACAGCCGGTGATTTAAGTATGTCGGTTGCACACTGAACTAGAGGCTAAGGCCCAATGGTCGAGATTTTGCCCTGGCCGCCTAAGCTCAACATGATTTTGGAGCACATTGAGAGTCGACCACATACAACAAGTATTTTTTCAAATTTTACTGACTTTTTGTATTTTATATTCTATCGTTCTACTAAAAAGGTACTAACCATATCTCTTTTGCGTCGCCCGGGCGCAGCTTTAGGTTGCTTGCCCACTGAAACCATTTGTTTTCTGAGCTGAGTCTGGTCCCGGCCAATTTGTTGGGCTGCTTCTGTCATGGAATCCGCTTGACAGTCGGCCAAAGGAGTATGCGATGTAGAAGCAACACTGGGAGAAGCTTCATTCACCACATTGACGGAGATGGGATCGCTGTTGACATGACTATGACTTTGATGGTGTTGTTGGGTGAAAACTTCTGCTAGGGCTGCATCTTCTTCAGCTGTCACCCTTGCAACTGCCTAAAATGATAATAGACACAGCCAACTCTCAATAAATTGGAACTATTGATAACCCGGCAGTCCAAGCCCGGTCCCCTGGGCTGTCGAGTTATCGAGGGTCTAAATTATTTTTGGTCTACGACTTCTGCCTCAGCAGTTATAATATAATATCCCGAAATATTATCCGGTGTCCACGGATTATAGAATCTGAGGATACAAATACCTTATGACTGCGGATATTTGCATGCGCATATGTAGATATGATCGGTTTCATAACAACAGGGGACTAGAAAACCACCGTAGACAAACCTCTTGAATATCCTTGCCAAATGCTTGTTCAATTTCACTCCACTCAGACTGGAAATCCACATGGTAAGCATCTTGGTTGAAACTTAGCACCGATTGCACCAATGGAGTTAGCAGACTATCATCCAATTCATTCAGCTCTTCTTCGTCGTGCTTCAACTCACTAAATCGTAAAATTTAAAGGATTCATAAGATTCATTAAACTCGAAGAATTAAAACGCACATGTCTCGAATTTCTTCAGCGCTTTCAGCCAGTACACTTGACAAGTATTGCGCCAAATTGACATCCACATTGGAGAGCACAGTTTGAGCTCGTTGGCTATCAAAACAAGGAAGACTTGAGGAAGTGGCTGCACACTCCGATGGAAATGGCATGAAGACGCTTACTTAAATGATTAAATGTGAATAAAGATACAGGCACAGCGCTGCAATTTTGCCTACCTTTGGAGAGGGTGTGACAAGTAGCTAGATGCAGAGGCTCAGGAAAACTTCGGATCCTTTCACACAAAGTGTCAGCAAATTCTTTAGCAACTTCTTTGTTCCTTTTTAGTTCGTTCTGAATTCGCTGCTTCTCTTTCACCTCTTCTTCCTTCTTATGAGCTAGCAATTCTTCTTCGCGTTCTCTGAGAATTCGAGCATTTTCAGCGTTTGCCTGAAAAATAAAAATTTTTCACCAATTTCAACAATGCAAAATATTTGAATAAACCCGTGTTTGCAAACACTTTTTACTCTGTGGTATCCTAATAGGGCAAGTACATTAGCGCAATTGCTGTTAGTGATATTTTGTCGGGGGGAATCAAATTGAGCCCAGAGGGAGGGGGGCGTTAAATCGCGGTTTGACAGTAAAAACTTCAAAAACGGTAATTAAAACTGTTGCTCTTTTTGCCGTTTACTCACGACTCTTTCAACAATTGTCTCTTTCCCTTTCTGATTATAGACGCCCTATAGTTTTTATCTTTCACTTTCTCTTACCATTTTAGACGTTATGTCACTAGAATAAATTGAAAGATGCTTACATTAACTACAGGTGATTTTAAAGGGGGCGACTTTATTATAGGCGTTTCTTCCCTGGACTTTCTTCTAAGCTGTTGTTGATGAACGGACATCTGTTGCACATCCGATAACTGCTGCTGCATCTGACTTCTCTGATGGTTGAGCGGAGTTGAAAGGGGCTGCTGAGGCTGTTGTTGTCGAAGCACTTGTTGTTGATGGAGTTGCTTTTGCTGATGCTGAGTGAGCAGTGTTGAGCTGGCTCCAATGCTCGGTGTCTGACTTACTACATAGTCAGTCTGCTTTTGATAATAATGCTGCTGCTGCACAGGCGTCTGATGCTGAGATTGGCTAGAGGAATGCAGCAGATGAGCACCATTTTGAAGAGCTGCCAAATGTTCAAGGTGAGAAGAAGGCTGCTGTTGATGTTGCAGATTGGCCTGAAAAGTCCTAGTCAAGAATCAAAAACTGTCCAAAAAAGGAAAAAAATCTTACCTGAAACTGTTGCACTGAAGAAGCGTAAAGCTGTTGCTGCAAATTCTGGGACATCGGATTCTAAACAGAATAGATATATGAAATTCCAATTAGTAAAAATAAAAATTTAAAGCAAGGGAAAAATTCGCGTCTTCAAGGGTTTGACCTCGTAGGTGGTTTAGTAGATAAGGGCTAAGGGTTGAATATTTGCAAAGGTTTCAGACTTGAAAAAGTTGCTTTCCACACTCTTTCGTCATAGAAAGTCAAAAATTTCTATATTGCCTTGATAATTCAAGGGGCCAAATCAAGGGTTACAAAGGGTCTTAATAATTCATAAATCAAAGAGCTTTATATTTCAGAAACTAGGCTTAGTAATGTAACCTAGGCTTAGGATAGACCAGCGGAGGTTAGCCGTAAACCACTAACCCAGGTGGAATTGGATTACGTTGGCTCACGGCTTACCTATGATGACCTAGACCTAAGTTGTAAAAGGTGCAAAGGGTATAGCCAAAAAACTCGACTTTCAAAGGCAGGCTATATTAGCATGAGATCATTTTCGGTCAGGTCTATTTTCTAAGAGAAAAGCAACGAATCTTTTAAAAACGGATTGATAACATATTTCAGCAAAGAAAAATTTAAAAATTTGCCTCAACCCCTTTGTTGCTTTTAGATATAAAAAATATGGCGGAACATTAACGCAATGCAGGCGGTAAGCTTAAAAACGCATTAAACAAACATACCTGGGATGTTATATTCTGATCCAAAATGAGCTGCTGCTGCTGAACCTGTTGCTGAGGAAGTTGCTGTACCTGATGTTGTTGCACGGCTTGCAGCTGATGCTGTGGAGTCAATGCTTGTAGGAGCTGCTGCTGTCTCTGAAGTGTCTGCATGTCGATCGATTGTTGCTGCAGGTTCTTAAAGAATTTACGATATCTTAGGCTTTAAGGATTCCTAATGAGAAGTCCTTGTTTTAACACACTGACCTGAGTTGAGTTGTAGATCATCGGCATATTGAGGTAGTTTTGCTGGTTGAAAAACAATTGAGAGTACTCCTGCTGCTGTTGTTGTTGTTGAAGACGCGCTTGCTGCTGCTGCAATTGTAGTTGGGCTTGCTGCTGCTCCGCCATCCCTCCGAAATTCATTGCGTAGTGCTGCTGCTGTTGCTGGTTCTAGTAAATCAATCAGTTTGGGTGTGTTAAGGATTAAATCTACTCAAAAGAGTAACCTGATGTCCGTCCATTTCCTTAAACCAAGCGAAAAGGCAGCACACACGACCGTTTCAATCTTCTTCTTTTATGGAGGAGAAAAATTGTACAAGCATGAAACCTAAAATTGTAAAATCCAAACTTTAAAACAGATCTCAAATCCAAAATTCCACGCAACAGCCGCTGACAAACTTATTTTTCGTCTGTTTCCGCGCAAAACTTTTGACGCATTTATTTCTTTTGGCAACACTTGACTCAAATGGTTTGTTCAAATGGTCCTGGCATTCTGTTTTTGTGTAAGCTATCAATACCAATGATCTCTTACTCTCTATAGCAAAATTGTGATAATCTTTAATTTTTGCGCAAATAGACACGTCTTGGGCAAAAATTTTATTTTTTAAAAGCTATGACCGTATTCATTATGCTATATGAAGGATGTAGAGAATGGGCCAAAATTTTGGTTTTGGTAAAACTAGAGTAGTAAAATGATTCATTGACAAGCTAATTGGCACATTTTAACCGGTAAACGAAAATTGGTTAGCATCATGTAATTAGTCACCTACGAAAACTCGGTTGTGTATCAAGTGCATTGAGTCAGCTAAAACTTATTTTTGGTAGCATTGCTGTGCTTTGTGTTTCTAGCTTCGGTAATTTGGGTATTTTAGGCAAATATTAACAAGATAAGCGGATTACATGGTGCAGCAGCTATTTTGATCGCTTACAGGAAGCCGATGGAAACGTCAAAAGATGAAAGTCATATTGAAGTTCTCACAGAAAAATATAACCTTCTGAGGATTCACAAAAAAGATCGCTAATGAGACAGCGGAAGAATGCGTGCTCCATCGTCTGCATTATAAAAAAGCTTCTATCAATGTGATTGCTAGGCTGTTTTCCGCCAAATAAAATGTTGCTATGCTATGCTTCCAAAAAATAGAAAGAAGCAAGAATTGACAAGGCTTTAAAAGAAAAAAATCCAGGGAGTATACCGGGTCAAGGGCGTTCAGGGAGTTCATGGGATTTACCGGTTCCAAGGCGCTTATCGGTTCCAAGGAACCTACGGGTCTATAGCGAGTATTTAAACAACGCGTAAGCGTTGCCCTAGGCTCAGAGCAACCGCAAAGCATTTTTTTAGCGGGTCCAGCGGGCCCCACGGATTCCGGTACCTAGTCTCTCAAACTTAAAAAAATATGTTAATAACAATGAAAAAAACGCCATTGCTGGCAGATACCAACAATTTATTTCCATTTTGCAAGCAAAACATCTTTTATAGGGTTGTTGGTCGGCCGACATTTTTGGCTAACCAAGCCGAAAAGCCGCACCAAAGCCGAAACTTTCAGCCGGTCAAACCGAAAGCAGAAAAAATGTCGGTCTTTCGGCTGAAAAAGCAAAATCGGCCGGCCGAACAGACAACCCTAGTCTTTCATAAGGCAAATTACAAAATCGTAAGAGGATAGATATAAATCAAGCACATGAAAAAAGAACACACTCAATCTGTAAAAGTTCATTAATAAGTAGCACAAGTGGGCATTCTGCTGGAATTCTTTTAGAATAACTTAACAAACAGTCATTTCGTCATTACTTCGTTCTTCGTTTGGGAAATATAAGGAGAGTATACAATTTCAACTTTGATTGCCCATTGTTCAATCTTTTCGTTCAAAGATCTTCCTTGCTTTGTCGTTTGCCAGAGACAGCTTTCTTCAAGTCGTCCACAAGTTCTTCTCGACTCCTTAGTTCAGTAGTTGTCTCAACAGTGCGAAGATCCCCCACAATTTGCTTTGCCTTGCCGAAGTAGACATCGTTCAAGGTGGAGCGCATTTTGCTTTCCAACTCCTAAATCAAAACACTTTTGTGATGCGAACACGACTTTTTAATTTTTTTTTGGCTCAAATTGAAATCACCCTTCGAATTAGTCATTTAAACCGTCAAATTGCTTAAACTTGATTATCTCGGCTGTTTTACAACAAATTCTTCTAATTTTTTTGCCATTGTGTAGCCCTGGATCTGTTTTTTCTAATGCAGTATCAGTTGAATTAACATTGCCGGAACAGGCAGGAGAAAAAGGTATTTGAATGCAGCAAAGGGTCATCCCGTAAAAGATTTTTTTCACTAAATTTTTGCATCAACATTGGGTCAATAAATACTTCATTAGAAAGAACAGACCTAGGGCTACATACTGAAAAAAAATTAAAAAGACTTGTTGCAAAGTAGACTTTTAAACACCCATCAATTTTCTAAAGTTTTATTTTCAGATTTGGATTCTTATAAACATTTCGCCTATTAAAAAGCCCAAAAAAAACAAAAAGGATGTTTTGATGCCAAAATGTCAAGAAAACTTATATACCCAACTATCACCATATCATAGTAACAATAAATTTTCAAAGCATTTTATAGTAAACCAACCTCAACCATCTTGCCGATGTTTACCAAGTGAGGATTTTGGTCGTTAACTGCGCAATCCTGCTCAACTTGACGAGTAAGTGATCCTCCTAGATTCATGGTCTGCGTAGAGTCGGCATTCTCGGTCTGCAGCCACAACATCACGGTGCTCACCAACTTATACTTAGCGTGTTTAGGAGCCTAAACCAAAACAAATGAATTGTTATGCCAAACAAGTTAAGGCAAAAAACTACTTTCAAACTTTTCTCATTGACCTCGAGAACATGTATGGAGTCCCAACAACCTTTTACCGCCTTCGCTCCAGTCTCTGTCTCCTTTTTGATGAGCACAACACCGGCGAAACCACTGTCGATGTCCCAAAAGTAGACGCTCGAGACTCCACCCTCAAAGTACCTAAAATAAAAATCCATAAAAACGACCCGGAAATTTGTTCAAGAAAGAGAGATAGGGCTCAAATAAAAGTCAAAAACTACAGAGTGGGCCAAAATAACGAAGACTTTTTTTGAAAATTTTGGCAAGGGCATCCACGCATTTGTGAAAATCAAGAAAGTCTACAATAAACCGAGCTAATTGATCCATAAAAAACTTTTTTCTTCTTTATAATAACTTCTATTAACAATTTTCATTCGAAATGTTTCTTGTAAATAGGTACATGCAGATTTTTGTGGCGCAACAAAGTGACCGCGTAACAAATTTCCCTCGTAACAAATTTTCGCATAAATTATGGTGAACAACCTTTTGTTGGTTGTCTCTAGCTCAAGCTTGTCCTATTCCACTAGAAGAAAGCGCTTATAATTCTAAAACACAAAAACAAATCAATTTTAAATGAAGGATTTTAATTAGAAAATATGAAGTCAGATTTTAGACGAATGTCCGCGTGATTTTGACCCACCCTGTACTATCCTGGGAATGATTCAAAAACAAATATGTGTTCAAAGTGCATCAAACTCGTGACCCCACAAAATAGTATGAAGCATCAATTCCTGTTCATTGCACCACCCAGTAATAAGCCAAACAGAATGACGGGAGCGGTAGATGTTTAAATAAAACGAGACTTACATATCTCGGTAGGATTCAAAAGCAGCATTGACTTCAACTTCAAGTTTACGCAACCTATCGGAAGGCACGACACCATCTTCAAGTGGAGGATCATACTGGTTTGTCCATGGAGACCTAAAAATATCAAAGTAGAATTACCCACTTATGTCTGTATTTGGTCTTCAAGGGGAATGCCATAAAGTCAGACTACTTTGCGAGAAGGCCACGTGAGCGGAGTTGGGTAAAAATTTCTGAAAATCTCGCCGATTCCTAGTACTGTTTTTTTTTAAGTAGTCGCCATCCTTAATTTAAACTGACGAGCCTTTTGAGGGTCGTTTATGCGAGAGTTGGCTTTACTGGCGAATTTGCAATTGATCGTCTTCGAGGTAAACTCTTTTTAGAACCTTTGGTTTAACTTTTGATTGGTTCAGCATCTGGCAAGTGCAAAGCAACTTTGAAAGTGGTCTCATCAGAACAATCTGTGGCCTTATTTCTACCAAATCTTTTTACTCCATCTCGAATTGATGAGAACACAGTTGATTTTAAAAGTGCGTGATCATAAAAATCACTGGAGAAGAAGCTCTGCATGCATGAAAATAGCATGCATAGCAGAGCTTTTTTATAGGGTAGAGCGCAGTTGATAAAAAGCTATGTTCAAGACCTTCTCTTTTACTGCGTGAGCCCTCCTTAGAAAGTGGCCCCCTAATTGTCCCTTCCCCTCCATATACAGCGCTTAATCCCTTAAAAATGGTGAAAAATGCTTCTTATATGGTCAATGTACCTAAAAAAACCACATACTTTTTTTTGGGGGTTATAATACAGTAATACCAAAATTTGTTTAACTCGCTTTTAGTTTCAAGGATTGCGTCAGGTTTCCGTATGCATGCAAATGCTTTCTGAAGAATCTCGGCGATTGTCCCCTCCCGACATCCAATCACAATACAATGACGGTGTTTGCACTTGAAATTCATTCATTTATTTACTGCAGTAACTACTGAATAATTGATGCTGACTCTCGGCGTGGAATACCAATACTAGAAATTTTTATCCCGATTTTTCGATGCCAACACTCGGGAACCCTGTTTCAACTACAGCTTTTTGTTTGATACTTTTAGTGAGCTAACTAACCAACCTATAACTGTCGCAATCTCGATTATAGTCGCAAAGTAGGTATTCCCGTCCAGTAGCCTTGTCTTTGGCGACCTTTAAAGGCTGATCAACGGCACTCAGGAGATTTTCACACAAGTCCGGAGCGAGTTCGATGAGGTCGATTAGGTGTTTCTCACAATTCTGTGGCGGCAGACGACGCATAAGATCCAAGCAACAGTCCATTCGCATTTCACTCTTAAAAGTGATAAGCATAAAGTGGCTCACACATACCAATTACGAACCAAATAAAGCACGGCTAAATAAAGCATTTTTGAGTTTCGGTAAAAAAAGGGGGCCATGCAGGAAAGCGAGTCAACTTTCAGCATGATCTTCACCAAAACTCAAAAAGCTACCATTTTAATGGTGCTATATTAAGAACAATGAAACCAAACCATTTTGAGCGCTATGTGCAAGCCTTCTGGACAGACTTTTATAGACCAACTATTAACCACAAGAGCCCTACAATTTTTTTTGTTGATAAAAAAATTATTGCAGAATAAAAATTCAACCTTAGCGAATATTAAGCGCCTGTTTTGAATAGAAGTAAGTCAACTGAAAAGAAAACTCGATTACAATGCCAAAACGAGAAAAGAGGAACAAAATCGATGAATAAGAGGAATACACTTACACACAAGGCGGTAATAGAGGCTAGGACCGTAGAGCAAACAGGGCTTATAATCTGAAAAATACACAGACAAGTCGCCGCAGGACAAATTACCCTTTAAACGTGCAGTGCGTTTTATAATGATAGCACAGAAAATGAATACAGTCAATCCTCGATGAATCTTTTCAACTTTTCTTCAACCCGAAACAGCAGCAATCATCAGATAGAATCAAACTTTATCGACCCCTTGAGTCAGTTCCCAAGGGGTTCGTTAAATCGAGGGTTGACTGTACATACATTCAGAAAGCCAATAAAGATAAATAAAGAGAAAATAACTTTCCACTGTAGTGAACTCCTGGGAAAGTCCCCAGGGCTCGTACTCGATATAAGAACTTCCAATTGCCCTTTTAACTTCTCTTATGCTTCATTAAAGAACCTTATAGACTAAGAAGAACTAAAGAGTCCTCGAAAACCTTACATCTTTATTACGTATCCAAGAATATCAACTAGCAATGGTTTATTGGAAAAGAAAACTTGAGCAATAAGTGCTGTAGCGCAAATACAATCCTTGCCAATTCCTTTCTCTTTTACAAAAAACCGATCTTGGAACCTATGATGCATTATGATGCAGACTTACACTAAAAAAACATTCGTATACATGTTTCCAATCTAATTTATTTTCAAATTACAACGAACAGATACAACAAAATAGACTAGATTGCAAATTTAGTTTATAATTAACTTAGAACTAACTTAGGCACTACTACTCACATATGTATAGTCCACTCCCGATTTAACGGACGGTCGATATAGCAGAAGCTTGATTTAACAGACGCCTTAATCCGGTCCTTTGCTATAATCGACGTTTTATTTAACGGACAAACAATATTTTTCATTTAAAATTTTGACACCATTATTCTAACACAAAAATTTTTGCCAGCTGTCACAAATTTTGGAATTTAGAAGTTGTTCACCTGTCCATGAATACACCGTTTACCCTTCTTCCCTCAATTAAACAATAAACAAAAAAACCACAAACAGATGCCAGAAAACAGGTTTGAAACACAAACGCACAAAATCGTATAAAAGTCTTTTATTTTTAAACGCGCCTACAACTGATAAATTTATGACAATTTATCTTAAATCCTGTCTTGGATTCGTGTTGTAATATTAATGTAAAAGGTTTAGTTCATTGCAGAGCCTTTGAAAACGCTGTCTGTCCTCTACACTTCTGACGAATCCAAAGAAACCTATAAAAGTATTTTATAAATTTGACAGATATACGAAGAGACAACAAAAGCCAAAGATCCGCCCTATTAAAAGCAAGCCGAATGAATTACCTGTGAAAACTAGAGGGTGGTCAGGTAAGCACACTGTGCCAAGCTGCTCAACAAGTAGATCGTAATTATTATCTCTTGTGTATTTCATAATAGCGTTCCATAACTGTCTTCTCTTCGCCCTCTCGAGAGTTTTCATCTGAAGATAAGTTGGAAATATTTGGAAATTAATACGACGATTAATAGCATGCTCAGAAAAAATCAAGACAAAACAAACCAAATCTTTATACTCTATCATGTCAAGATCGGGTGGCTTAAGCAACTGATCATCTAAACTGTGGATTTTTGTCGCCAGAACTCTGTTTTTTTCATCCACAATTAATGAAGAGGAAAAGCAGGCGGTACTTTCATCCACTCCCATGCTCACTGTCTTCGGCTAAAATGGTGTCATTTTCAGGTAAAAACGATTTTAACAACGGCTGAAAATCATGATCAAGCCGCAGTTCGTAGTAAACCGTACCAAAATCACACTAAGCGAGGACATTGCATGAGAAGAGGGACCAGCATTTGACATTTCAAAACACTTTTTCTTAGCTGATGGCCTGACAACTGCTATTTTTGGAGCAAGCTCATCCGTACTAATAGTCTTGTTCGGAGGCTTTGATAGGTCGTTTTCTGTTAGTGAAGCCATAGCGCTGAATTTATTCACGGCACTACCAGCTAAATCAACTTCGACCACTTCTACCGCACTTCTTGTAACCGTTGTCTGAGGAATTTTATTGGAAGTTGTTGCCCCACCATTTATAGAACAGAAATATTTTCCAATTTCGCCTTTCTTTATCATCTCGCTATCTTTAGGATTTGGCTGTAAAACAGAAATTTTAAGATGTATAAAGAGAAGGTAACATCTAAACGCAAACCTTCAATTTAATCTTTTTATTATTCGATCTTACAGACTCAGTATCTACACCTCGACGAGTTGATAAAGCAACAGCTTCCAGGGCACGCTCTCGAGCATCTCCTGGCAATTCCAGTTTCTTAGGATATACTCTTTGTCCTTGCGGTAACGTGTTCTAAAAACTTGGCATTTATTACTAATGCAAATAAAATGCTTGATGTTGCGAATAACAATGTATTAAACCAGTTCATCGTTTGTTTTCGTAAAGTCCCACCCACCATTATGCCATCGAGTCTACTTAGCTCTTTAGTCTCTGAGACTGCTTCCCTCATAGCTTTAACATCATTAGTGTCGACTTCTACGTCATCCAAAGTGATTGGCTTTTGACTGGTGAAACCATACATCTAATACCGACAATTAAAAAATTTGCACATAAAATAAATTGTAAAATACAAAAATTAACTTCACCTCTGCAATGGCGTTGAGCTCTGCGACACTTTTATTAAAATTATTTGCTTCCATTTCTTGACCACACCGGATTGCAGGACCGCGACGTTTTCGGCTTATTAAAACACTTTTGTTATTGAAATCTTCTTGCAACCGACTAATAAAACATTTCGATGACAATCAAAGACCAAAGAGTACAAAGTTTAAAATACACCTGTGCGAAAGCTCAACCAAGGCACCCCTTTCGATAAAAAAACGCTCCATTTCCATAAAAAGAGTTTCTGGGCCCTGATGCGCTTTGACTGCAGAACGGATCCAAGAAGGGAACATTTTTTGGTCCAGCGTGGCATACCTGCAGAAAGATGTTTAAAATAGCGACGAAAATAAAACAAGTTAAAAAATTACCTCCCATCAGCAAGAACAACTGCCCCGAAATCATCTTTGTGACGAATAATTCCTAGATAAAAATTTCATTTACATGTTATTCTTGAAAATTAAACCCTACTTCCCAATGCTTGATTAACAGCACGAATACCTTCGACTTTGTACCAATCTTCTGGATTCATAACCTACAAAAATTAAAATATCGCACAAGATAATTGAAAGTAATTGAAGTATTACTTTCAGATCTTTCATGCGCATTTGTTCGAGAAACGTTTTCTTCAGAATGACCTTTGGATCAAAAACTGGCGGAAATGGAACCCCTAGAATCCTTCTCTTTGTAGCTATATGTAAATTTTCTATGATACCATACCTATTATAACGACGGTACGGCAGTGACTGTCGGCGAAGTCAATACCCTCACTAAGCTAAATTCTCTATTGAAAACTTTCGGCAATAATCATGTTAACAAATTTAACCTTTCCCCGGCATACAGCTAAAAACAAAGCCCCTCCTCCGTACGAATGTTCTTCACGAACGGCACAATCAAAAGCAAGAAACTTTTCTTTCACAGCTGCCTTGTCCTTCGGTTCGACAAATATTTTCTTGTACTTCTCCAACGCCGACCATAAGATCAATCCATCACTACTTCTAAGCTGCTAAATAAGAAGAAGTCAATATCACGAGAGCATAACCACGGAAATACCTTCCATTTTTCAATGAAATGGTTTAGCTGAGAATAAGAGGGAAAAAATGCCAAAACTCCTTGCGGCGTAATCTTGACTGTTTGAAGGAGAATCTCACCAATCGCTAATTTATATGTTAGGTCATTTCTTGAAATACGAGCCTTATAAAACATGCCAAAGTCCACCAATAATTGCAAATGAACTACCGTTTTGCAAAAGTCCCCACAATGTCAGAGTTAGCTGGACCCCATCGTAATGCTCCCACAATCTAAAAAGCCTGTTAGAAAAAGATAGGCTCATATTAAAAAATGTTTACAAGCTGATCTGGCTTTGCCACATGCCCATTCTCCAAAATTGATCCGAAAGGTCTAAAATGCAATAACATTATTCCACAACAAAATCGTATCTTTTACATAGCCATAGTCGACACAAATGTTTCAATTGGCGACAAGGTTCCCGAAGCTAATATGATCGAGTGCAGGCCGCGCGCTGAGAATTGAAATAATTATATAATAAGTTACAACAGAAAGTCACATTGAAGAAATCGCATAGCTACCCCAGCCTTAAAACATATTTAAGTAACCAAAAAAAAAGGCAGATTCACTCACCGAAAAACACCAATAGTGAAATTTTACGGCGCCACAATTTTCCTTCAGAACATATAACTGGAAGAGACGAGAAAGAGACGAGTTTTTCTTAGGCTCCTCAGGCGGCTGAACAAGTGAGAACTCATAAAGAGATTATTTAAGAAAAATTCAGACACACCAACCTTGCTGATCCATCCCTGTTGCGCAATTGGTGTATCCCCTTCAAAAGTGTCGACGAGAACCTTCGCAATGAAATTTGAAAAATCCGCTAAATTTGTGCCCTTTTCAGCCCATATGCCAGAATTATTATTGGCTAAAAGAAATTCAACAATAGGTTAAGAAGGGATAAACCTAGAATGCAAAACCGACCATTAGTGGCCAGGAACACACCAATTTGATCAATTACTCTGCATATCGGGTCTCGTTGAATTTTAGACATACCAGCACTTTCCAGAAGAGAAATCATATAATTCCCCGAAAACAATTTTCCAGGCAACGAGCTCACGCAAAGTCCTTCTTTTGTCAGGTCAAGCGCATCAATTTTCTCTTCAAATGTTTGCAGAAATGCTGCAAAAATGCTACTTCCCACATACTCTGTTAAACGAACAATCAACATACCCACCCTTCCCCAAATTTTATACCCCCCTCCCAATGTAAGTGCCACAAAGTAAGTGTACCATCCTCTCCTAACCTATTATAGTGCTCTAAAAACAGTAAAGCGAGTTGTTTTGTGCTGGTCCTTTGCGGTTAAAGCAGTTTTTTCCGTAACCCATTTCTGCAATTTTTTCGCTTTATATGGTCAATGTACCTATAAAACCAAAAAGTTTTTTTTTGGGGGGGGGGGTATAATACAGTAGCACATCTCTTGCATCTTACTATCTCTTTAACTTTTTTCGTATTTAAAAAAAAAAAGGAACCCTTATTTTGTAGCTTTTTTTCTCGGATACAAAATGAAAATTCATACTCCAAAAGATATGAAAAAGGCTAGAGAAAAAGTAAGATGCCATAAACACCTTATCGAACAAGGAGTGTCTACTTGTGAAAACATGCACGGTGAATTCGTGATTTTGACAATAAATGAGGCAACTCACAGAGCAAAGTGGCCACATCTTCCTTCTTCAGCTTCTTATCTTGGTCTTTTTTGGATGCTTTTAGGTCTTTAGATCGCATCAATGTTGCGAAACTGACGGTTGAATTATCCTAAATTCTTCTTCCCACACGGGTTTAGCCGAAAAATGAACGTACACTTTCAGCACGTAAAGCTTCTTCTTCTTCCATAATTAGTTCAAGCACTTTTTTGCATTCACGAATACACAGACTAAGTGCCTTAGTCGAAAAGTCTACGGACATTGACTCTTCTGCTATAGCTTCCTTAAAAGATAAACAGTTAAAGCTTTACTTGGAAAGAATAGAAACCAAGTTGTGAGCTTCGTCAAATATGAGAATGTTTCCTCTGAGCTTGATCTGATAAGCATCTCTGGTTTTGGGATCAAGGATGTAGTTGTACGGAAGAAGTATTAAATCAGCGGTTGAATACATTTGTCGAGATCTATAGAATGGGCAGTGCCTAAAACGTAATAGGCTTGTAGAAATAGAGTATTAGAGCGTATATAGAGCATGCAAAGTGTCACCTCAGCTTTCTAGATGTTGCAATTAGGTCTTCAATATCCATAGCTTGCCCACCACATTCATGATTGTAAATTTCTTCAACTAAGTCACTGTCCTCTTAAAAAAGCCTTTGATGAACACTTATGAGAGTTGATGAAAGCGAGAAAATCCTAACTGTCTAGTATATTGTAGTAATGGCATCCACGCTTATTCACCAAACTTCTACACATGTGACCTCTCTTTTCTGAGTTTTCTTCCTTCATAACCTGCAAGCGAATGAATTAGTAGCAGAAAAAATATATGCCAATAATTAACAACAATTTATCACCTTCTCATTAATACATAATTGGTCCCGACCCGCCAACATTGCGACTTTGATGACTCTAAAATTCTAGGTATTCATAGCGATCTCAGAATAACTCAAAATCTCTACGATCTATATTTTGTTTTATTCAACTCTCGTACGATTTGCTGAAGCTGGCTGTGGGTTCTTGACGCATAGAAAATTCTAGGATAGAGCGAATTCGCTGCATTTACATCTAAAAAGAGACTTATAAGACAATCGCAGATGCGAGAAATAGGAACATACCCGAATGGGACGGATCAACGTTCAACACCTTTTTCTCAACATTTGACTGAATCGGAGTTTTCAGGCGCTCCTTTTCCCGCTGAACCCAAGCGATCGAAGCACACAAGAGAGACAAAGTTTTACCCGTTCCTGTTGGAGATTCCAAAGCTGCGTTAGTGCTCTGAATGAATAAGTGTTCTTAATCAATAAGGATTCAAAGGAATTCCTTACCGAGGTCAAAGCCTCAACAACTTTCTGCATAAATGATTTTTGACAGTCATAAGGCACATATGGAAATTCAATACGCAATCCACCAATAGTGACAGGCTCGACATTTCGTTGTTGAGCGTGCATTCTTATGATTAGTTCTGGGGTAAGCAAAGAAAAAATAAGACCTGAAAGTTTAATTATTAACTGGTTTAAATTTGTAATTTTCCCGCCTCTAGTAAAAGGACATTGCGGACTGGGCATTGACCTCACCATCTTAATAGTTCACGCATTTTAGAGGGTGGAGAACAGGGCTGCAGCCGACTTTTGACTTTCTGATTCTGGTTCAATTTTTCGAAAAAATTAATAATCACACTACGAAACGGCAATTCACGCTTGTCAAACCTTTTTCAGAACTCTCTAATTAATACAAAAAAAAGGGTTTCGGAAGCTCAAAGTGAAAACCAATTTACACCAAGTGGATATCCACTTGGTTTAGTTGGTGTATGGATGAATGTGAATAAACACCTCAATTTGTTAAAAAAAAAACCCTTTCAAAACAGATTTTCACCGACATTTATTAATGTTAAAAAAGAATGGCAACACGCAGATGAATTTACCTGCAGCTTATGTAGCAGTCTGATCAGTGTTTGTTGAACACACATCACTGCTTGTTGCCTTAACTCGTTTAAGCACCGGCTTTCAACGTAAAAAGAGAAAATAAAGACAAAGCTCACAGACAAAAAAGTTTATGGACACAACCATCTGACAGTTTGTGAATCATAAGCTATGTATCAATGTTTTGTAACCAACAATTCGCAATGATCGTATTTACCAATATCTACTAAATAAATTGCAATAATTTACGATGATAGCTGCGCCGGCTTCTGAGCACCAAACGGCTGTTCATAGGCAATAATAGTCCTTATTGTGACTTACACGGAGAATGAACATCAGTTCAGAAAAAATTTTGATTTAAATTTCAGATCCCATTTTTGGCGAGACGTTTGTTATTAATAAAAGCAGTTCAACTGCATAACAGTTTACGCAGTAGGTGTACTCGCACAACTTTTCGTCTTCAAATTTTCTTTGTTCTTAGCTTAGAAAGCTTTTCTCAGAGAACTAATGCTGTTTCTTTTGGCCTACGTAACAAAGCGGATATCCACTTGCTGCGAATTTTTTTTCTTAATTTTAGGCTCTCAATTTTGAAGAAGAACTTAAAAATAATAATAGATTTGACCATCGAACTATGCAAAAACCGGACTAAGTAGGCGTCTACTTTCATCTATCGCACCTAGGAGTCTGCTTGATGTCTTGAGAATACTCTTTCTTGCAATGAATATCGTAAACCAAGTGTCTGACGCCAATACTAGCCATAAACTAGGCAAGCAAATGGGATGTGAATATTCACTCGGTCCACTTTTATTTATAAGGTTTTATTTACTTTTGCTGTACAGATTAGGATATCTCAAAAAAGAGTTGTACACACCAAAATGTCATTTGAGCTATAGTACAAAGAATCGAAAAACAGCCTCCAAAACAGTAGTTCGCCCCTGTCAAACTTTCTTTAGAACACTCTAATTAGTATAAGAAAAAGGGTTGCAGAGCTGTAATGCAAAAAAATACCACCAAGTGGACATAATCTTTTTTGTTGGGTCGTTTAATTGCAGAATGTAGTCAGTCAACCATCGAAATCACTTAAAATTCTTTCAAGATCAAAAAAAAATTAAATTTTGACACTGCTATGTTATAAATATTATAGGGAAGAAGGCATAGGTAAAGGTATAGCAGGGCATTATATTTTTTTTTTGGGGAAATCGTAAGTGTACAATAAAATAATGAAT
>BBSZ01010638.1:0-28436 GCA_000981365.1 Subanguina moxae | reverse complement strand
TTTTGTGCTGTTTCCTTTTCTTCAATTTCCTTGAGCTTGACGGCGTATTCATCATGGGTATTTGCATGAACAAACAGGCCCTTTGTGCTGCCACCCGACATTTTGATACATTTCTGGCACTTTTAACATTTCGCTTCGGTAACTGACAATTTCTCGAAAAGCCCAATACACCAAATTACACTCATCTAAAAACTACTTGTTTAGTCGATGCAAAGAAGAAATTCAACTGTCATATATGACAGAAAAACATGTAAGCGAGGGGGTAAAAGCAATAAAAAATTTCGTAAACATGTAAAAATTTTGAAGAATTTAATCAAAACATTGTTAAAAAATAGCACTTCGGGATTTAACAAATTTCGGGATCGGGATCGGGATTTTGGTAATCGATCGGGCGGGATTTCGGGACGGGATTTTTGTCTGAAATGGCTCGGGCGGGATCGGGATCCCGACGGGATCCGGTCCCGTGCACATCACTACTGTAAACCATAATTTACGTGAAAATTTGTTGCGAGGAACATTTGTTACGCCACAAAAGTTTACATATACTCATTTACAGTACTCATTTTTGCAAGGATTTCTTTATTCTAAGTCACCCTAGCAGGCAAAAAAACCTCAGGAATCCAAATATAAAAACAGAATTTTAAGAAGAGGCTTGGTTGCTGAGATATGATCATAGCCAGCCGCAAACTTGGTTTTTATCCTTTTATTCTCCTAATTTTGATCATATCTCAACGACCAAACCTCTTCTTGAAATTCTGTTTTCAGATTTGGATTCTTGAGGGTTTTTTTTGCCTACTGGGGTGCCTCAGAATAAAGAAAATCCTTTCAAAAATGAGTACTGTGAATGAGTATATGCAAATATTTTGTGGCGTAACAAAGTAACCGCGTAACAAACGTATGATGATGTACAGCCGTTGATGTAGCGATCAGAAAAAATTTCAATTTAAGAGATGGCTAGATCCAAATTTGTCTTGGAGTCCAGAAGATTTCAGCAATATTAAAGAACTAATTGTGCCTCACACAATGCTCTGGCTGCCAAAACTATTTGTCTACAACAGGTGCTGAAGTTTATTGATCTCAATAGGCTTAGTCTCATTCC
Organism: Subanguina moxae; assembly: GCA_000981365.1. NCBI lineage: Eukaryota > Metazoa > Nematoda > Chromadorea > Rhabditida > Anguinidae > Subanguina > Subanguina moxae. Next base: position 27,337 of record BBSZ01010638.1, on the reverse strand, counting down.
GTTTAAGCATGAGTACCAAAGAAATGCTGAGTGATGACAAGTACGATGTGCGTATCCAGCACACCGGCCAAATTAAAATCAATATTCCGCAGTATGTGAAGTGTATTTGCCGTCTTTCCATTGAACAATTTCCCTTCGACACACAATTTTGTGCTGTAGCTCTAGCTTCTCCACTATTGACAGTAGCAGAGATGGATGTGGAGTCTCATCCACCTCCCAAAGACTCCTATTTTGCGGTCAGTAAAACTTTTCTACCACAGTCTATATAGCCTTTAAAGCCATTCCTTTAAAAAATGTTCAAAAATGCTTCTTGTATAGTCAATGCACTTAGAATAGCCAGTTACTTGGGGGGATGGGAGGTAAAAAAACGAAAGTTTTCCTTGTTTAAGGGGAACGCGGAGTGGAAACTTATCAATGTGACGGTCAGACATCTGAATTTTTTGGAAGAAGGAGAGTACAGATCAGAAGTCCACTATATATTCCATCTGAGAAGACGTCCTGTATTTTACATTACTGTTATTGTGGTTCCGATTTTCTTAATTTCAACACTTAGCATCCTTGGTAGAAATCTTTTTAGCTTTTACGAAAAGAAATTCATATTTAGGCATTTTCACTCCTGGCTCAAATGAAGGTCCTAGAAGCGAAAAGGTAGTTGGCTTCTCACGGCTTTTACAAGAACTAAACTTATTGAAGGTGTCCCTTGGGCTGGGCAGTTTATTGGCTATGACTGTGCTGCTAGGCATTGTTGCTGGGGCTATGCCTAAAAGCAATTCTATACCTTTGTTAGGTAAGTAAATTGGACAAGCTGATAACATCTTTCATTTCTCTAAACTGTCTTACCGCATTCTCTGAGAGAATTTCTCTCTAATATAACCACCAGGCCTGTATTTTGAAAAAAATTATCCTCCGCCTCCGGCTTCAAAAATTTTTTCCTCCGCCTCCACCTCCGGCCTTCGAGGCGGAGGCGGAGGGGAGGAAAAAATCCTCCCCTCCGGAGGATTCCTCTGGAGACCAGCACAGGCTTGATAACCACCCCCTCCCTAATTCAAAATCATGTTTTTGGCATTGTGTTTTTGACCTACTTTTTCCAGACAATTCTTAGGCGAGTTACAAGGGTCAAAGGGTTTTTTTTAACAAGGGTTTTGAGGGTCAAAGAGCGTTTTGTAGACCTTTTGAAGTGTTTAAGAATGATATAAACACTATAAAAGTTTCTTGTTCTCTAGGTTACTACATTCTCTCGGTAATTATTCTGTGTGCATTAGCCGTAGGGGTATCCATGATGTTTTTGACTATCGGCAGAGGCCTGGTTGAGAAAGCTCGTATTCCATCCAATTTTACATATCAACTCATGTTTATTCGGCCAAGCCTTTTTGCTGCTGTCAAATGTTTCTCCAACTCAGGTGCATAAATTTGGAAATAATTGGAAATGAGTCTATATAAAGAGTATTTAGCCATCCATATTGGAATTAAAAAAGGCATTGTAAAGCACAAATCTTTGATGTCGCAGGACAGTCAAATGTACACCAAGCCGTCCATCGATGAGGAGGATTTCCTTTACTTTCAACAAAGAGAGAGAGAATCGAGAGAGAAAGGGATGTCTCTGCCTACAGCTATGCCAAATGGACGCCCCGCAATGGCGACTGCAAAGCAAAAGGGAAGTGCACAAAGGTCTTCTATAGACTCCAAGTAAACCTCTACTTTGAAATTCACCTTCAAGTTTGCATCACTTATGAATTCAGCTCTTGCCCAGTCTTGTCTAAAGACTTCACTACACACCTGTCCAAAATCCACTCTCTTCTTAGCTTTTTGGCCGACTCCCATCGAGCCATGCGTCGTAAAATAGAGCGAGAGAAGAACAAAGAGCTGGTAAGCTTTTCAGTTGTCTTTCTACCCTAGGGCGTATACACATTCTGGCCCTATTAAAGTCTCTTTAATAGAGCCCACATTTTCTGAGGGAGAAGGGTTTAAGTTCCAAAAGAACCTACTTTTACCTACTTCTTTCCTAACACTCTAAAAGACTATCCTTGCTACATTTTATATAACAAGGAGACCAGTTATTACTTCTGTATACACCCATGGCTGTAGATTTGATCTAAAATTTTGTTTTTTGTTAGATAGAGAAAGAATGGAGCCGAGTGTTTATTCGCTTGGACTATCTATGCCTCCTGATTTTCCAGCTGTTAAATGTGATCTCATTGTTTTTCTTTCTTCAATATGCATGGGTTAAATCGCCAGAAATGAGAGAGCCTCTTGTTTGATGTTTTCTTAAGTTATTATCACCTGTTCTATCTTTGTATTTATTGTACACAGAAGTAATTAAACAATTTACAACATGGATTTTTAACCAAGGCCGACTCCACTAAGACTGCTTAATCCATTTAGACTTCCATATCCCAGTCCTATTGTCCCAAGTCCAAGACCATTGTTTAGGCCTAGACCAGAGTTTCCAAGGCCTAATCCCATGGTTCCAAGATTTATTCCCGTGGTGCCTAGCCCCAGCCCTGTTGTTCCAAGCCCTAATCCAGTATTTCCAAAGGTGCCTAATCCACCAATAGGACCTGTGCCTACGGTTCCATCGCCAAGACCGGCTAACAAAGGAGCAATATTGCCAAGTGGATCAGCCGTCTGTCTAATACCAGTAGCTAGGCTTCCAGTGACCAGTCCTGTCAAACCATTGCCTCCACATACTCCACAGGAGCTTCCACAACTCTGGGCAATCCTCTAAAATGGTTAAATCTTTTCCAACGGCAATGCTTGTGTGAAAGAACTGCAGTAAAAGTTTCAAAAAATGCATCATTCATCATTATGCCAGATAAAAACACACAAGCCTGTTAACCTACTCCAATATTGCATAGAGATATAAATTGTAGACAGTGCTGGCTAATGTCTGTACAGAGCATTCCATTAGACAAGCTGGACCTGTCTGGACCATTGATAGAGGAAATACCAAGACCATTGGTAGAGGGAATGCCAATGAGTCCAGTACTTCCAGCTAAATGTTTTCAGATAAGTCTAAACAGCGAGAAGATTTATATTACCGAACGGCGAAATTCCACCTGCAATTGGATAAGATGGTATTGCTGGATAAGAAGGTATGGCTGGATAAGAAGGTATTGCTGGATAAGAAGGTATGGCTGGATAAGAAGGTATGGCTGGATAAGAAGCAACACCACTTCCTGGATATGCAGGGCGAAACGTTTCGGGAAAGCCTATGCCTCCAAACCCACCACCAAAAGGGTAGGCAGTGGGGAAATTGCGGCCGGTAGCTTCGCCTTAATATATTGAGTAAAAAATTTAATTAATCAAATAGTACAGCTAAAATATAGTGAAAAACAATACAACAAGTTGTTCCAAAGCATATCTCATTTTGATCTATGCAAATAAATTTTGGAAATCCACAATCTAAATACTCTCTTTTTATAGGCCAACAAAGAAATTAAGAAGGCATACAGCCATCTGGAGTCATTCCAAGTGGACATTGAGCTTGAAGTGTGGTAAATAAACAAAATGACAAAACCAATATCTGTAAGTTAAGATATGGTCTGCTAGAGAATAAGAAAAAGTATGATTCTCTATTGGGTGGATACCGACAAAATACCGGTCTCATGAAACCCATTTAATTTGGAATCTCAGAAAAAATATTTTTTACTTCAAAGATCTTACGTAGTCAGTTGCTTAATCAATGATATAATAATGCAAGATATAAAAAGGATGAGTCAATAATATTGAAATTAAAAAACTTGATACATTGGAGGAGGAGCAGGAGGAGCAGGAGGAGGTGATCAAGAAAAATTTTATTGAGCAGGAAATAAAAGTATTGAAGGCTAAGCTGTTCAAACTTTACTCTTTTTTTCTCGCAAATCTAAGTGCGCCGTCATTTTTTCTGTACAGAGTACGTAAAAAGTATGATCAGCAATTAAAAAAAGGGGGCGCTACTAGGATTTGCCCCCCCCCCCCCTCCACAAGCTTCACAGCTACTTGGTTGTACCCGCCCCCACAAAAAATCAATTTTTCTAGAATTGTTTGAAAACCTTTGTTGAGCAAATTTGGTATGCATGCTATTTTCATGCATCCAGAGCTATTTTCAAGTAATTTATGTCTCAGGTATGCTTGTGTGCGCATCTCTTACTCTGAAGCTCCGTCGGCCAAGTAAGGGGGCTTGAGAGTTAGAGATGTGCGCACAGACTTACCTCCGAGATGAATCGAGGCAATACTTTTGAGAAATAAATGCATTTCAGGACATTTTTACCACAGTCAAGTGAGAAAAACATGGTAAAAGGGCAAAACAATTGCACAAATGGGTTGCCTTAACCGCGAAAAGGACCCGGCCAAAACGACTCGCTTTACCGTTTTTAGGATATGTCTTACATTAATATGAAAAAGTGATAAATGAGGAAAAAATTGTTACATGTTCTGCCAACACGGATGTTGTTAAATAGGCCTTCTTGGTTGTTCCTAGGAAAGAAATTCATGATCCTTATTTATCCTACATGATTTTGCCAACACAAATGAACAGTGATGTTTGAATATAGTTGTATGTTCATACTGCCATATTTGGTGGATATAAGCAGAGAGAAGGCCTGTCAAGTATGGCTTTTTATGTCATCCCGAGTAAAAGAAGACCTACATACATAGCATATAACGTATAGCATAGGTTGGAGCCGCAACGCGGAAGGTTGACATGCGTCCTTCTACACAAAATTTCTACACTAGAAAATTTTTTAAAACCAGTCACATGGTGTGTATGTGCATATCATTAGATTCAAAAATTATTACTCTCTGACTAAAAATTGTTTTCTGAAACTTTCTACTGCTTATTTACCTTTGGTTACAAAAGTAAAACTGCCATGCAAAAGGACAAATTAGCTTCAGCAAGGTAACATAAACTTTCTTAAAGCGGTATCTTGGTATCTTTGCTATACCTTAGTAATTAACTGGTTTTTTGCAAAATAAATTTCGCTACTACAGTCCACCCTCGATTTAACGACCCCCCTGTGGACTCACTCAAGGAAGTAGTTAAATCGAGTAGTCACTTTGACTTATTTTCCTATAAAACCAACCAAATTGGCTTGAGGGGATCTTTAAGTCGAGGTTTGACTGTACTGTATTATATAACCCCCTAAACGTTTATAAACACAGCCTCCCCCTCAAAAAGTATTTGCCCTTTCTAGGTATGTTGACCAAATAAGAAGCAATTTTCGACTATTTTTAAAGGGATGAAGGGCTGTATAGGGACTGTATACGGGTGAATGGCCCTTTAAATTAGTGGCCTCCTTTTATTCGCTTCCGCTCCCAATTCAGCCTTTATTCCTCTCTAAGTGTGGGGTGGTGTAAAGCTGAGTAGCGTCAAATTCTTTTAGTTAATTTACAGTTCAAATCCGCTTGTTGTCTTATTTAAATAAGACACGGATATGCAAAAGATACGATATAAACAAAGCCGAGTTATATTTTTAGGAGTTATTGGCAGTTACTACTTTTGATCTTACTACTCTATGCTAAACAAACAGCAGAGTTAAGTATTTCAATAGAGGACCTCAGTTTTTCAAAAGAGGACATCAATATTTCAAAAGAGAACCTCAAACTTTTCAAGACACTGAAAAAGAATGAAATTAGTGACGAAGTGAAGGAAGTCCACATGGCAGCCGCTTTTATCAACTATCTTAGGTCAGAACTAAAGAGAGGAGAAATGTACCGCTACGACAGATCTCGAATGCCTCCTCCTAAAGATATGACTAAAGTGGTAAGTCAAAACCAACGTAAAAAAGCTCAAAATTTAAATGGCCCGTAATATCAGTGGACTAAATGTTGCTGAAAAAAGGAAGAGGCCTTGGTCGGCAATCCACCCCTTGCTACATTCACATGTCTTTTTCTCTTGCTTTTTCCGACAACATTGAGTCAACTACTAGTTCATTAGAAAAAATAGATCTAGCGCTACACTCTAGCATAAGAAATTAGAAAAAGTTGTTGAAAAACGGCTGAGATAGTCATGTTCAAAAAAATTAGATGGGATGAATGGTTAATTTGACGGCGGCAATCACCTGGCTCTATTAAAGCAGCGGGTGCGTTTTTTGCCCTGGTTCCCTGTTTTTTTAGAACCTTCTACAAATTTTTATATGCTAAAAAAGAAAAAGAAACTATTTTCCACACTTTCTTGTCATATACAGTCGGCTTTTGGAAAGTCGAAAATTTCCTTGAGGGACCAAGGTAACTGTCGACCAAATAAATGAGACCTAAGGGTATTTACTAGAAATGCTGAATATAGAATCATATTTTATTGGGAAGAAGGGCTGTCCTAATAGCTTGGGGAGAGGTTATATCCTAGTGGCAGTCTCAACCAGTTTCAGAGGACTATATTGAGAGGTCACTATAAGGAGGGTTGACTCTATCTAACTTTGCATTGACAAAAAAGAAAACCTCATTTCTTCTTTCTCATTCTTTTTTTGGCAAAAAAGGAATTCAGAATAAAACCTTTTTTTCAAAAATGGGTACTTTTGTTCAAAAATATCAAAAATTTTGAAAAAAACAGACCGACTGTCGTTTTACCCTAAATCATTAAGAGTTTATTATTACAGCGTTTTAATAATACCCAAAACTAGGGAATCTAATGAATATGGAATAGAATAATTAAGTTTTAGGTTGCCGACAGCTCACTGAAAGAAGCGTCAAGGAAAAAACTCGAAGATATGTTCCTAGAAAAGGACGCCAATGATAATTGGGTATGTCATCGAAAGCATGGAGAGCCAACTAAATTCGTACCCTACCAACCATTAACTGAGGACTATCACATAAAGGAGTTCACAACACGTGTAATTGAAAATTCAGGTAAGCTTAAGTTAAACCTGACGAGAAATTTGGTAGAAAACGCAAGAAATTTGATTGTTCCATTAAAAGCACATTGGCAAGAGACACTGGAAGCCACTGAAAAAACGGATTTGCTCAAGGAGTATGATGTGAGTCCTAATAGTGATATAGACAAAATACTCAATATTCTCGGCACTGACATAGTAGAGCATAAACTCGGCATAGATGGGCGGAAAGTTATTGAGGAACGGCACAAAAAAATAATAGCAGAACAAGAAAAAAAACTCAAAAAACAAGAGGCGGAGCTAGACAGATTGATAAAAGCCAACATTGCTAGGAAAACAAAAAGAAGAGAAAAACAGAAAGCAAGAAAAATAAAAAAACAAGAGAGGATAGAACAAAAAAAGAAGAAAAAAGAAGAAAAGAAAGCAGAAAAGGCGAAATATCATAATGAGATAGAAGAGCAGAAAAAAATAATAGCCGAACAAGAAGCAAAACTCAAAAAACAAGCGGCGAAACTTGAAAAATTGACAACAGCTGACACTGCTAGGAAAAAAAAAAGAAGAGAGAAAGAAAAAGCGAGAAAACTAAAAAAAAAAGAGAAAGCAGAAGAAGCAAAGAAGAACAAGGAAGAAGAAGAAAAGAAGGCAGCAGAAGCCAAATTTCATAATGAGATAGAAGAGCAGAAAAAAATAGTAGCAGAAAAAGAAGCAAAATTGAAGGAACAAGCGGAGAAACTAGAAAAATTGACAACAGCTGACACTGCTAGAAAAAAAAAAAGAAAAGAGAAAGAAAAGGCAAGAAAACTAAGAAAAAAAGAGAAGGCAGAAGAAGCAAAGAAGAACAAGGAAGAAGAAGAAAAGAAGGCAGAAGAAGCCAAATTTCATAATGAGATCGAACGGCAGAAAGAAATAATAGCGAAACAAGAGGCAGATTTTAAGGAACAAGCGGCGAAGCTAGACGAATTGGTAAAAGCTGACACTGCTAGGAAAAAAAAAAGAAGAGAGAAAGAAAAGGCAAGAAAACTAAGAAAAAAAGAGAAGGCAGAAGAAGCAAAGAAGAAGGAAGAAGAAGAAGAAGAAAAGAAAAAAGCAGAAGAAGAAGAAAAGAAAGCAGAAGAAGCGAAATCTCATACCGACACACAAACTACAACGACAAAAAGAGGTAAATATTCGCTGGAGCTGTGTATTTAACCTTTGCGAAGGGTCCTTCGAAGGGTCCCTCGCAAAGGCTCTTTTTTAGGCTCCCTCGAGATTTTTTTCTTCAAAACACATTTGTAGGGGCCCTTTTACAGCAGAAAGACTAGATAAAAATGATGAGCTACCCTATTTCCTGTAAGAAACGCCTCCCTCCAAGCCCCTGAACCCCCGTCGCCCGAACAGGGCTTGAGAGCTAGAGATGCGCGCACAGACTTACCTGCGAGATGAGTCCGAGCAAAACTCTTGATCTAAAAATGCATCTAGAGGCACTTTTTGCCCGGTTGAGTAAGGGAGACGAGTGAATGGCCCTTCAAATTACTGGCCTACTATTACTCCCTTCCTCTCCCAATTCAGCCCCTATTCTTCTCCAAATTACTATTTCGGCTTCTTTATACCAAAATAGTTACATAAAAATGGTTTTTAAGCACTTTTGGAAGACTTACTTTTGGGAGGAGGTATAACCGAGTAGCGTCAAAGTCTCTTACTAATTTTATAGAATTGACGGTCTGAAACTTTTTTTTCAGCTTACATACCATATAATCGAGCCAAACCTCTGAACAAAGAAGAGTATGCTGCTAAATTTAGGAAGCGATTTAATGCTTTAAAACAGGATCAAAAAAATACAAATAGCGTACTACATTCACCTGTAACGTCTAAACGTAGAAAATATGAAAAGATTACAACTATAAAAAAGAAAAAAACTAAAATAGTCAAACATGACATTAAGATTCGAAAAAAACGAGACGAACAGGCTGTTAAAGATACTCGAGATCTGAAACACAAGATATACCTTAGTGAAGAAGCTCAAAAGTTTCCCACACATTTGCAGCAGATGTGGGTAAGTACTTTGTGCTTTTGAAATTAAATTTGCTGTAAAATGGGATCACAGAATTTCACGAAATACCGCATGATATTTAGGGATGGGGGTGTAATAAGAGTGACTGAGAGGCGGGTTATACCAGGAGGTAGCCGTATTTTGGCTTTTTACCAAATTATTATTGGCTATATGTACTTTCACCCCTCAAAGTAATCATTTATCTCGTCAAAATAATTTTTTACCCCGTCAAATTTGAATTTCCCGCAAATTACTCAAAATGATTATTTTGCGGGAATTCAAATTTGACGGGGTAAATGAGTAATTTTGACGGGGTAAATGAGTAATTTGACGGGATAAATGATTATTTTGCGGGAAATTCAAATTTGACGGGGTAAAAAATTATTTTGACGAGATAAATGATTAATTTGAGGGGGTAAATCAATTTGAGCCATTATTATTTAGAAATGGTTTTTAAACATTTTTAGAAAACTTGATTTTTTTTACGCGAAGGGAGGGGGTGGTGTTATTACCGAGTAGCGTCAAAAATTTAATTATTCAAATTGCCTTATCACTTGAATAACAAAATTTGGTCATTAAAATTTTTGATTTCTAGCTTATCTCGTCTAAAGTAACCAAAATGTGGTGTTCCTACCACATTTGTCGTGACGCATGTGCTGAGGTCCGCCAGACTGAGTGTGACAAAAATGACAAGATGCGCGAAGTTGTAATGGCATGTAAATTGTGAGTTTTCAAGCGAACTACATAAAAATCTGTTTTTCTTTTTAGTAGCGAAGAAATAAATACACTTGACGGGGATGAACCTTTGTACACCATTGCTGAAAAAGCACAAGGAGAAAACCCTTCGGCCCGTCTGGTGTAACATTGTATATATTTTCGGCTGATGGCCAACTCGTACCAACTATGAATCAACCCATATTTTTTCTACGATACAGATTTTTGTGTTTTTAGGTGTTTTTTTTATATGTATATTCGAACAAAAAAATGTTGTACAGATTTTGTGGATATTAGGGCGCCAATACGTCCTCCTCTCTTTTGGTCTCATTTTGCCATTTGGTCTCTTCTCAAGTCTCGGAATTTTCGGCCCTATACGACAAGTGGGTTGGTTTTTTGCCCTGCTTTCCCTGTTGTTGATTTAGCCCCTCCTAAGCTTTTCTAATACGGTAAAACCAATAAAAAAGCTATTTTCCACACTTTCTCGTCATAGAAAGTCGGTCTTTGGGAAGTTTTATCGAAAATTTCCATATTCTGAGTTGAGGACCAAGGTAAGCAACGAAAGTAAATGTTAGTTTCTGACCCCATGTACTCTAATTCGGTCCAAACCTCAATTTTTGACATCTTTTGCCCATTTTAATGAAAAGCCTGATCCGCCTCCTGATCATCTTTTATGACGCTGTCGAAGAAGCTCTTGATCCCTGTCCTCTATCCGACTCCTTGACAATTCTTTTCGGTGGCTCCTCAGTCTTTTTCTTTGTCATTTAATGTATCTGATTCCTTGCTTTCCTACCTTAGTAGCGTCTAAAAAAATCAAGAGAAGGGAGCACCAAGGAAAAATCAGCGTATCGTCAGATTTTAGGGCAGTTTAGACTAGGGTTGGCCGCTAAAATCGCTAGCGGGAAGGATATTAGCAAAAAATTTAAGGCGAGAGGGATGACGAGAAGAACTTTAGGCACTTTTTGGCCACGGGAGGGAGGGAGGGACGCGAAAGGCCAATCCTAGTTTAGACTCTCAAAATCTGACTAAACATCTGTGCACGTAAATATTGTTGTTAAAGATTAATCTAAAGTTTATCCAAGGAATTTTCTCGTTCCCGTCAATACACATACTTGAAAAATGGTTCTATTTAGTGTTACTGTTGTGATTATTTTGAAAATGAGCCAATAAAAAGTTGTTATGAACATTCTTTATAAACATCAGAATTAAGCGGCGTCTATAAAACAAAGGCTTAGCCAGACAACAACTAATCCTCTATGCTTTCCAACTTCACCTCTGTTAATTCGTTTCCGCTGAGTTGTGTATCTTCAATGTAATCTTTTTCGTTCTTGGTCATTGTTTCAGACCTTATACTGTAAAGGAGATTTAGGCCGTTGGTGTGGATCGGCTGCTCCGTTTTAAAAGATGTGTTCAGATTATCTTCCAAAGTAGCTGTAGTTGCACTGAGCTCTGCTTTACGCTTTTCTTCCACACCTACGAAAAAATTTGCAACCGCCTCTGCATAGCTTTCTGGTTCTTTTTGACATATGGTTGTCTGACGTTGATGCACAAAGTGATGTCGTTTCATAAAACTACTCAACCATCCATTTGATATCTAAATTGTACTACTGTATTAAATTATGTAGACGCTACCTAACACCCCACCTCCCTGTTCCGGGACACTATAGGAAAAGAAAAAATCTTGAACACAGTTACACTTACAAAGACTTGTCGCATAAAGAAGCTCTGATATGCATGCTATTTTCATGCACCCAGAGCTTGCTCTTCAGCGATTTATGTCCCAGGTATGCTTGTGTGCGCATCTCAACTCCAAGCCCTTGTTAGGGCATTCTTTTGGGAGGGGGGGAGTACATTACGTTTGGGGGAACAGGTGTGAAATAACTTTTTGGGAGATGTTGTTATCCAGTAGAGTCGATGCTTTTTTGATGTATTCTTATTATTAACCAGTAATCCTACCTTGACATCAGTGTTGCTAAAAAGCTGAGTCGCTTTGTTGCTAATGATGCGCCTAGAAACGGCTTGATTGCATTCCCGCATTTGTCTAACCCAACAGGCCAGCTCTTCGTCAAGGTCTGGATGCAAAACGGATCGACCGCCTCCATCAAGTCTTTTTCGTTTCGATCCACCGGGAGTGCTCCTAAAAAATGGCTTCAGGTCCTAAAAGATAGCTAACTAAGGTATTAACTTACACTAGGCTATTTAGCTCATATTCTTGCGTCATCCAGTGTTTGACGCACTTTCTGTCGACGTTAAACTTTCTGGAAGCTGAGTTGATAGAATTTGCACGTGCCCACTGGATTGCCTCCAGCTTAGTCGCCATGTCATAATACTTATGACGTTTGCGATTAATAGGACTATCCTCGCTGTCTGGAAGTTGAACTTCGCCTTCGCTGTTCGTAGCCATAACCTAAAACATATAAATTAGGGAAAAAAATAGTATTTTTATTCCAAAAAAAAGGATGTAAGACAAATTTTTGTGGAAAAATTCCAATAATTATTTTTTTATGACCAATAAGTCTTCATGAGAAGTAGCTAGAGTAAAAATATCGGGTGAGGTAAAAGTTGTGGACCACTTTTAAAATCTGATATCTAATTATGATACGATTTCTAATTATCATATGAGCTGGATCATACAGAGTGTATGGTGTCATTTGAAAGCCGTCTTTATCATCAACAAAATGGTATTTTTTCATTTATCCCCTCAAATTGCTTAAACTTAATTATCTCGGCTGTTTTACAACAAGTTTTTCTAATTTTTTGTCCAGTGTGTAGCCCTGGATCTGTTCCTTCTAGTGCAGCATCAGTTGACTCAATGTTGCTGGAAGAAGTTAGTAAAAAAAATCTTTTACGAGATGATCTTTTGCTACATTCAAATAACTTTTTCTCCTGCTTTTTTCAGCAACATTGAGTCAACTGATGCTGCACTAGAAGAAACAGATCCAGGGCTACACACTGGGCAAAAAAAATTAGAAAAACTTGTCGTAACACAGCCAACATAATCAAGTTTAAGCAATTTGAGGGGATAAATGAGTAATTTGAGGGGGGAAACTATATACAGCCTATCATAATTAGAAATCAGACTTCAAAGATGGTAGGGATCTCTCGCCTCAGCCAATAATGTACTGAATAAGATTAGTTCAACCAGTTTAAGACCGAAAGCTTCATATTTTTTACCATTGTCCAATCCACGGTATAATTTAGCAGATAAAATAAGGACACGAAATTTTCCTCCAGAAAACTAGTTTTTTGAAAAAAATAGCGTTCAGTTTTCATGTTGGCGTTCTGTTCAATATTTAAGTTCTCATGAAGCGTGTTTCCACAAAAGAAATTTGATATTGTTTTGAAATGAAAATTATTTAATTCTTTTAAGACTTGAATATTTTAAATATTTATTCACTAAGTACGGAGGTATCTCTAGCACCTTTTAAATCTTTTATTTACACGTGTACTCATCGCGAGTTCGAATTTGGTCATTTTTTAATCAATAGCATGATCATAGCTGCCTCTCTTTCAATTTTGGCGTATTTCGAGTTCCTTTTTAACGAATAAAGTCTTCTAATTAGTCAAATTTGTGCACCTAATACTCGATTTTCTTTGCATGATACCTCAGGCATCTGTTACTTAAAATAAAGTTGAAACTCGGCGCCAGTCGCCTTTTTTGCATCAGCGAAAAGAGTTTTTGGCAAAAAGTGGCCAAGGTGTCCACTTTCGCATATTGTGGTTCAAAACAACGTCGCATACACCCTAACTAAGACTATAGTTAAGGGTTAAATCGGTTCTTGATTTCTCATTTATATCTTCTTGTCTAAAGGAGTGTTTTGAATTATATGCTCTTCTTTCAGATTCTCATTTTTTGATGCTTATTTTAAAAAAACATTAAATAATGGTTAATGAGCCTTATGCTGCTGCTCCTTCTGTGTCTTACAATAATTTATCATGTCCCAATAAACAAAATGCTCAACTAAAAACTGAAGCTTCCGCATCTTCAGACATTTTTGATGACCAAAGTAAATCAGGTTTGTGTTTTTTAAGTTTTAAAAAACCAATTTTCCCAGGTTCTCCGCTGGGAATTTTCAAATTTTTATAAAATGACCGTTGTCCTCCTATTCAGCTGTGCCGATGTTGAAAAGAACTCTTTTAATTTTCCCAAATGTATATGGCTGCTTTGCAGCCAATAGCATCAGGCAGCCGGCTCTATACGACAAGTGGGTGCGTTTTTGCCTTGATTTCCCTTGTTGTTTTAGACCCTTCTCAGCATTTTTGATATGCTAAAAAAACTATTTCCCGCACCTTTTCTCGTCACATATTTTGCCTTGGGGCCAAGCTATGTACTACACTTGTAATCCACAAGGCATATAACTAAGCCTTAGGTTACAACTAAGCCTAGGCCAGCTTAGGTTAGCCATGAAACACTAAAACTAGGTAAAACAGGGTTTACTCTGAGTCTCGGCTAACCTATGATGGCCTACTCTAAGCCTAAGACTTAGTTGTACGCCTAAGTGTAGTATTTACCTTGGTCCGCCAAGGCAAAATATGTGATTAGAGAGTGGAAAATAGCTTGTTTATCATTTTCAGAGTATTATAAATGCTTAAGATGGGCTAAAACAATGGGAGACCAAGGCAAAAGACACACCCACTTGTCGTATAGTCGAAGTAACCTCCTAATTGCAAGAAATAGGATGTCATTATATTATTTGCTATTCAGAGCTGCTCATTCACATTCAACTCTATCTAGCCTCAAATGGCTTCCAAGGTCTGGCCAATCAGCTTAGACGAGAGATTGAGCACAATAATTTGGTGCCGAAAAGATACAATTTTTCCGGATCTCCTTGCCCTCAAACCTATGAAAACTACGTAAAATTTCGGCAATACATTAAAAAGTTACAAAAAAAATTTAGCTCCAAACTTTTGGACCATTTGCTGGAAATTTGCAAGAAATGGTGAAGAAATTGCATGAGCTGATCACACAAACAATTCCACCCGTAATTCCTAATTTGCCGGTTCGATTGTTTGCTTCCAAGCGTCAATGTTTGGTCAGAACAAAAGGTTGGAAGGGATAGCTTTTTAAAGAAAAGCTATAAAATTTTAGATTGTATTAGTCAACAGCCTCGCCTGGACAAAATATTTAGTAGTAGGCCGTCAATTAAGGCATTTGAAAAGGCGCATACCACCAGGTCACTTGTTTTATTTTGGCCCTGTAGGACAAGTGTATGCCTTCTTTGCTTTGGTGCCTCGGTTGTTTTAGGCCCTTTTAAGCATTTTTTATATGTAAAAAAGGGTTGATAAAAGCATTTTCTCGTCACAGAAAGTCGGTTTTGTGGGCACTAAGGTAATCATTTTTGTAAATGATATTTTCAGACCGCAAGTATTACTCATAGGCATAGAACTAAGGCCATCGGCTTAGGGTAGGTCAGCATAGTCAGCCGTGAACCACTAAACCTAGGTATAACATGGTATATGCTAAGTCTCGACTAACCTACGCTGACCTATCCTAGGCCGAACGCCTGGTTGGATGCCTAAGTGTTTTACAGTCGAACAATTAACAAATTAGAAATGGTGAGAAGGGTCTAAAAGAACAGGGGGAACAAAACAAAAAGCATACCCACGTGTTGTATAGAACTCTTATGCCTTAACACAAAATTGTGCTATTCAGACTGTTAATGTCACGTCAAATGGGTGCAAAACAGCCGCAGTCGACTAGACTTCTACTCCGCAAAGAGGCAATGCACAATCTGGACCTGCATTCGCGTATTTTCGGTCATCTGGCACCAATTTTCTGCGTGAAATTTGACCTAACTGGCAGGTATGTATTCACTGGAGCTGATGACAACCTCATCAAGGTGTGGGATGCGACCAATTGTGTTTTGCGCTACACTTTCCGAGGTCATAGCGGTGAGATTGCCGATATTGCTATTTCTCAGGAGAATACCATGCTAGCCAGTGGATCGGTGGATAAGACTGTTAGGTTGGCTTTTAACCTATTTAGCGAGTAATACCAGCTTGTTCAGAGTATGGTGCCTTCAAAGAGGCAGTACTTTGATGGTGTACAAAGGGCACACAGCTCTGCTCACCTCAATATCTTTCATTCCTTACCTCAAAAGAGATGTTCGCTATCTAGTTTCTGCCAGCAATGACTGCTCTGTGGTTTTCTTCCGCTATAATGTCAAAACCAAAGATTTCAGGTTGGTAGAAATGAATGCATTTTAGAAACAGCAAATCTCCATCTCCAACCGAAAAAGTATCGGGTAGCGCAAAACTTTCCGACCACTTTTAAAATCTGATTTCTAATAATGATATGTGCGATATCATTCAGAGTGTTTGGTACCATTTGAAAGCCGTCTTTCTCCTCTACAAAATGGTATATAAGCTTATTCAAACAACAGCAAGAATCGTTTGTAATAACTACCACAACCATTAGATGCAATAAATTTTCTTAATGTTCTAAAAAGTTGTTGATCGCTCTTTGGATCATGTCGAGCAGAAAGCGGCGTCATTCTGTTTAATAGAGCATATATCATAATTAGAGATCAGTAGTCGGGAACTCTTGCCTCAGCCGGTAAAAATGATAAAAATAAATAAATAAATTAGTGACCCTCCAATCAAATTCAACGAAAGATCTCGTCCTGGTGTCAAGATTATTTCGTCATGCCACAGTCCTGGAGGCAATCTAGTGGTCATGGGAGACAGTCATCAATACATCCGCATATACAAAGTGTCGGACGCAGGCGTGGATCGGCTTTATGAGCTGCAGGCTCACACTGTAAAAAAATAGCTTTGAGGTGGCATAAATAAACTTAAAATATAGGATCGAGTAGACAGTCTTGTTTGGGCCCATCAGTCACTCAGATTTCTTAGTGGAAGCAAGGATGGGATTGCCAAGGTATGGTCAATCAAAACCAACGGCTGGTCTTCAGTGGACCTTAACCCATTTCCTAGCAGGTATTTTGGATCAAGATAGGCAATAGTAGGCTCTTGGAAGAGTTTTAGCCAGCCCTCTTGCACAACTACTGACCGCTACCCCAGACTAGTCATGAATGGCCGTGGCGGCTATACTATGGGCTTGACCAATTCTCAGCCAGTAAACTGCGGTTCACAGGCCAAGAAGAATGCTTACAAAGTGACCATGTTGTGTTGGAGTCTGGCAGATGACATCATTGTAAGCTCTGGCTCTGACTTCTTGCTGAGAACATGGGATTGGACTAATGGCCAACTGTTGAGGGTGTTGGATGGTCATATTAATGAGTCTTTTGCCCTACTGGCTCATCCCATACACAAGGAATTGTGCTTAAGTGCTGGCCATGATGGTTTGCTTATTGTGAGTTCACACCTAATTTCAACACCATAAAGAAGAGGTACAAAGGAAACTGTTTACGTTGATTTTCAACGCCTTTATTGAAGACTTTTTCGTGAAAAAGTCTTCTTTCCTTTCTGTCTCTAGAAGATAAAATGATTTTGTATGGAAAAATGTATTTCTCAGGTTTGGAACATCTATGACGGCACTATTCTAAAGAAGCACAGCAATAAAACAGATATCCAAGAGTCTGCTTCAATTCTGGGTGCCAATGAATTTTTCATTTGGTTTTAAAAGAATTTAATTCCATAATTTCGACTCCAGATTTGGCCATTTCTCCAGATGGATCTATGGTTGTGTTTGTGGACAACAGCGGCAACACTTCTATTCTTGGTCTTAGCTCTAATCAGAAGGCAAAGTCGTTGCCTAGAAAACAGTTCTTTTCAAACGATTACATGTAAGCTGCTACCAAAAACTTATTTATTTACAAACTTTTTTTTGCAAACCTATGTTTAGGCCGTTGACAATGGACCAAGCTGGATATGTGCTTGACGAAAACACTGGCCTAGCTCCTCAAAACATGGACACACCTGAATTTGTGTCTAGTGACGGCACACCCCACCAAAAAGAATTCCAGCGAATGATACCTGGCAATGATTTAATCAATACTGTAATCCTTTATTCACATTGAACCTTGTCCTTAGGACTAGGGTTATAGCAAATGTTCATTGCTTCTTATCCTTTCTTCGGAATACCTTGAATAAACCACTCCACTAAATTATAATCCCCCTCCTCGCAAAAAAGACATAGTATACTTTTTTCTTTGGAGAGAGTAGGGAGGAGGAGATTGGTAGTTCATAACAGTAGTACTAACTAGCCTATAGCAATCCTTGTACGATTACACGGCTAAATTACACTATACCCCCAGCACTCGATTACACTATCGGGTGATCGTTATATCTCTTTTTCACCAAAATTTAGTAGTCCACGCCTAACCTACGCCTGTTCTAAACAAACAATATTTTATAGCCTATCGCCAGAATTTGCCCCTGGATCCGACGACAAATTATACCCGCTTTAAGTGAGAGTCAACTCCAGCAAATCAAGTCCACAAATTGTGTGATTAGCCAACAAGAGGGAGAAGAGATTGAGGAGGCACTAAAGAATGTAAATGAAGTGATTGAACAGGTTATCAAACAAATCAAAGTTTAGCAAAAAATAATTGTAAAATAAGTAGATTCCATCATCAGCCAGACAGTTGGTAGCCAGGAAGCAGAGAGGGACAGGTATTTTTGCTGCTGTGCTTTCTTCTCTAGTCTCTTAACCTTAGATTCCGCACTAAGAAGAAGAAGAGCTCTCATAGAACAGATGTGGGAAGGAACACTTAACCGGCCGTCCAATGTGCCCAGATACATAATTCCCAGAGAGGAAGACAACACCGACGAAGATGACTCCTCCTATGCCGGAGATGAGGACATCCATGCAGCCAGGTTTGGCGATGAAGAAGACGACGAAAATGCCAGTAGCAACAGTACAGACAACTCCAGGTCTTCCGCAACCAGCAATATGGCAGAAGAAAACGACAGTGACTACGAGGTAAGTGTACAAATGTGAACTCAACTATATGGTTATATACATTTTTTACTCTTTTTGGGTTTCTAGGAAGGGAGCTTAGAGCGATCGACCGTGTTCCGCAAAAGAAGTGCGTTGACAGTAACTGGTAGAAGAAAGAAGTATGCTCGAAGAGAAGATGCAAGTACTGCACAAACTTCCAGTCAAGAAAGTGAGTTTCTTTCTCAAATATGGCTCCAATTAAGGTGGTCGGTATTCCAAAATGGCGCCAGTCCAACTTTTGTTCATATCTTGGCGAGCAAGCTTGTTGCGACTCATCGCTATTGAATATCTCTAGTTTTCTTCAACTTTTCAGTTTGGAGTTTGGTGGTTTGGTTCAGTTTGGCATCAGTTCAGGCGCTTTCCCTGCCCCCTATTCAAAAATATCAAAAAGTTTGGAAAAAACCATGGCTAAGTGTCCTATGTCCGACGCTTATTAGAGGAAATACGTCAGATTAAATATTTTTCATGCAGTCCACCGCCGTAAGTAAATACTTCTGGGTGCCATCTCAAGGAAATATTTACGAGCAGAAGTTGAGTGTATTATTATGATTTTTTTATACTTGAGGCATTCCATCCACTGCACGCTCTACTCGGACTTTTCGAAGAGATGCAGGGGTAGACAGAGAGAAGAAGACGAGAAGAGCTTTTATTTCGTCAGAAGAGGATGCCTCTCCTGATCCCGAACAACCTTCCACCTCATCTGCAGGCAACAAAACATGTAGATCCAAGCCTAAACCAATCAATCGTTCTAAGCCGATGCAAAAAGCTAAGGAGGCGTCACCCTCCACCAAAGAAATCCAACTACTCAATTCCACAAAAAAGAGGAGGGGAACAACCAGAGATTTGCTCACTGGATTCCCTTCATGGTTGAAAATAAAAGAGAGGAAAAGATTTCCATATGTTGCCCAGCTTGGAGATGAAGTGGTCTACTTCATTCAGGGTCATAGAAAGTACATTGAAGGGTTGGAGAAGACTAAGGCTCTCAAGTCAGTGCCTGCATGTATGCGACCTCGGTGAGAAAAAAATTACTTAGCTATACTAAAAAGTCATTAAGTGGCAAACTTTTTATAGAACGGACCTAGATGCCACAGAGATTTGTATTGTAGATGGAGTGAAGTATATCTCAAAGCCTATTCAGCTCACTTGTCTTAAACTGTCTTGCCTGAAAAACGGAGTGCGGACAGGAGTTACCATAGAAATCAAGTAAATTTTGATACTACTCTATTATAACCCTGCCCCTCCCCTCCGTTCGCCCCTTTACGGTGGCTTGGAGTCGAGATGTGCAAACAAGCATACTAGGTTCCTGTAAGAAATACTATGTTCAAAATCTTCTCTTTTCCTACAGAGTAGGCCCTCCTTACAAAGTGGCCTATTTTTATTGTCCCTTCCTCTCGGCTTTTTTGAGGTGTATAATCAAGTAGCGCCGGATTTTTAGTAACATTTTTAAGGGAAAAGTTAAAAGAGTGTGGGAACTGACCACCACTTCCCCCTGCCCCAATTTATATCCCCAATGTTGAGGTGACAGGGAGAGAACAGCTCGTTTAAGAAAAATACCTCGTTGTAGACACAACGACTTGCAAGATGTTCCCGACTTTTTGATTCTGAAGCAACACTATGACCTCTCTGTGGGGTACAATTTCAAAACAGGTGATAAGGTGGAGACATTACTTTCCGACCACTACTACATTGGAACGGTGCAAAAGAGGGCAGCTTTGGATGAGGATTATCCAACGTAAGTGTTCAGCAGTATTAGAAGCCTTTCTCATGCAATAAACCTGCCCTTTGGAACTCATTTATAATATTCTTAGATCGGAATGGTGTTCAGTAGTTGTGCTGTGGAACAATGATGAAGCCGATGATGACAAATATTGTCCCTGGGATTTGCAGCCAATGGCGAGGGGTAGGAAAGCCGGCAAGTTTTAAAAGAGTAAAAAAAAAGACTGGCCTATTTTGCACAAATTAATACAACTAATTCAGAATCGCTAGCAAGTCAAGAAGAGATAGATAGTTGGGGAGAATACATGCCACAGGCTGGCGATTGGCCTTTGCTTCCATCCATTTCTCAAGCTAAGCATAGTCCACAGGAGGCACAAACCATCTACTTGGCCAGAGCTAAGCTGGCCATAAGTCAAGTTCTGCAAAGGTCAAAAGCCGAAGATTTCAAGGAGCCCGTCGACTTGACTTACTACCCTGACTATGTCGACCTGGTTGACTACCCCACTGATCTTCAGACTATTGACGAAAGGATATGCAACAAATATTACCGGTATTCCATGGTGACAAATACCAGAATTTATAGATTATATTTAGCCGCAGCCTTAGTTTGCTGCAAGATGTCCAATACCTAGCCAAAAATGCAGTGAGCTTTAATCGAGCAGATTCTGAAATTGCTTGGACCTCTATGTGCCTTGTTTCTGCTATTTTCAGGTTTTTAAGGTAAAGCTAAAAAAAAACTGAATACTTTCAATAAACGGGCATGCCTGTGGTTGGCATATAACTTATATATAACTTATACCGTATAATCCAGTAGAGTCGAAATATGGGTATTCTGGCTGAAATGAGAATAAAGGCCGTATTGCAAATGAAACAGTAAGATAGGATCAATTTTTGGGGGCTTGGTCTCACCAGGAGGGTTCGTTGACTGGAGCATGCCCGTTTATTAGAAGAAACATGGCACGAAAACGATGCGGCAAAGGCTGATTTATTCAGGGATGGCAGCATCCAGAACGCAGGAGATCTGTTCAATGAGCTAGTAGAAAATAAAAATAAAGATGAGCTTGTAGAATGGGAAGAGCACTTGAAAGCTCCTGGAATGACCAATTTAAGCGGTTGGAATTTTGAAGTAAATTTCTGACAAAAATTTACAATTTTCTAGGCCCAACCTACTTTGAGAGTATGGAGACAGAGAGTGGTGAAGAAGTAACGCAGTTAGCTACCGTTCGCAAAAAGAGTGGGTTGGATATGAGTTCACCTGCAAAGTGGATAGCAGATTGTAAAGAAATGGCTAATGCCTTGTTTGCTTCAATAAATTTTCTTGAATCAGCCGTAAGTATTTTAGACTTTTTTTCACTCTTCACTTTCCACCACTCCAAATGTCCTCAGAAGTCCCAATTTGAAAACAGAATTTTGAAGAGTGACTTGGTTGTCGAGATATGACCAAACATTGGACTACCAACATTTCGGAACACCATCCACGTTACTTGCAGTGATGTCTCGGCAACCAAGCTACTTTCTTTTAATTCTGCTTTCAAATTTGGAGTCCTGATAACATTTTAACTACTTACAGCTCTCAGTATGAAAAAAAACTTTCAAAAATTTATACTTTTGAACAAAAGTATCAAAAACTTTGGAAAAAAACCTTGGCCAACCGTTGTTTTGCCATAATCTCTTATTATGTGTTTGTGGCATTGTCTCAACAGCAATTTTGTAGGTGTCTCCTGGGCATGTTATTTACCAAAACGTAGCCTAGATTCTAAGCTAAATTTTGGTATATAACATTGCCAGAAGCCACCCTCTCTCTCGTTACGACGGTAGGTGATCAACGATTTTTTTCGGCTCAACCACCCGACAATTGGGTACTGACACCACGCTCAAACATGTTGCTCTGAATCTCAGCCATCGTTGACCACCTACAATCTAATAAACGATCGAAAAATAAGCGCCCCGGAGCGCTTATTAGAGGAAATACGGCACAATCGCGATGAGAGAGGGAGGAGGATTAAGTTATACGCTAGTCATGCTCAAAAAAATTCCTAAAAAAAATCTCCGCACCTTGTTCTCTATATATTTAACATAAAGATTAATTAGAAAAATAAAACTTTTGAAATGTGTATTTAGGAGATGCTTAACTTTTGCGCCAACCGACCATCAGTTCAAAGCATTGTGGAGCAGATAGATGAGTTTGAAAGTCCGCAGATATTTATAGAATCGGTGGGCGAGTTCTTCAGCGAATTTAAGACATTTATTGAGGATGATCATGGAGGTCGACGCTCAAAGGTTACTAAGCTAATTGATTAAATTTAAATTACATACCAACTAGTGAAAATTTAGATCTACCAAGAGATACTCAAAGTTGAAGCACAACTTCAAACCAAAAGCAAGCCCATTTACGCCAAGTTCCGGCTAATGAATGAAGAGGCCAACAAAGCTGCTGCATTTATGTTTGAGGAGCCTAAAAAGAGGGCAGCTGCTTTGTCTGCACGAGAACTGTTGAAAATGCGTTTAGCCCCTTCCAATAAGAATTATGATCGGCTTTTACAGCAGCAAGGACAGGACAAGAGGTACAACACTAGGCACAACAACCAGTAAGCAATATTTTTTAAGCAAGGAAACAAAGTAATGAACCATTCTTCAAATACACAGATCACGGTAGCGCTCAGCTGATTTCGGATTCAACCGATGCAGTTGACTGTCCCGGCAGAATACACCCTTGGGACCGACCCTATGTATAACCTACCAAAAGTGTACCCTATCCCATTGAAAGAGTCGCCTGTCACTATCCTTACAAACCACATATTTTTTGACCCTGAGAAGGATTTGACAGCGGGGTGATTTTGGCCGAAGCAATTTTGGGCCTGAGAGGATTTTGGCCGAGGAGATTTTAGCCTCAAATCCCCTCGGGGATTTTGAGGCGAGGAGTCAAGGCAAGACAAGGCAAATCTACTTCTAGGGGTATAGGTAAACTTAGCCCCTTGGTCGGTCGAAGTCCCCACACCCTGTTGCTTTAAATTCTTCTAAGCATCTCTAATACGCTAAAGACTAAAAAAATACTATTTTCCGTACTTTCTAATCACAGAAAGTACCTGAGCTTGCTTACCTTGATCCCTCAAAGCAAATATGCAAAGTTTTAAGTTTTTGCAACCTCCCAAAAACTGACTTTCTGCAACGAGAAAGTGAAGGAGATGAATTATGTTTGATATTTTTTCCAGCAATTTTGATGAGTCATCTCCCAACGATTATTTTGAAGAAGACGACTTTGATGAGCAACAACCATGCTCCTCCAAATCCATTCCACCTTCTTCCTCAAGCTCCAATAATCAAAATGGTCAGCCAAAAGTGGTGTGTACTAGACCAAAAAATGTGTTGAGAGCCAAAAACTTAGCCACCTCCTTGAAGACAGAAACGGAAAAGTCGCCATCTAGTGTAGACCAGTATACCAACTCAGATACCCACACCTCAAACAACGATGTGGACTCTGAGAGACTACCTCAGCAAGGCAATGCTGGGCACGAGGCCAGCTCTGCTGCCAAAATAAATGAAAAAGAAAATGGCATTCTAGAATTGGTGGACGCTCCGACAAGCGCCATCAGCTACCGCAAGTTTAAAGGCAGCAGTGAGGAAGAGGAGAGCTCGGGAGAAGAGTACCAAAATGACATTTGCAGCGAAGAGAACACCTCCAAAAGTGGTATGTGTTCAGATTTAGCAGACGGCTATATTAAATGGTTTAGAATCATACGGGTCTGCTTCTTCACCAAAAGCCAAAAGAACTAGTAGGTTGAAGAGAAAAAGACTTTACTCAAATGAACAAAATGAGGAAGCATCTTTTTCTAACCAATCTGCAGCTTCCTCTAGCCCTTCTCAGTCATCTGGCTCTTCGTTTGAAATTGAAAGAAGAAATTTTGGTTCCAAACAAAAGACCAGGTATTTTACTGGTAGCATATCAAATTTAGAAGCATCATATTTAGAAAACGCAAATCGGGTCGACCACCTCAAAATGTCAAAAAGGGAAAGCGGGTGAAAATATGTAATGACAGCTTCAATTCGGTGGCCAGCACCTCACAAAACCAGGCTTATAGAAGTGCACTAGGTCGTCCATTGAGGAGGGCATCCACTCTACAACATATGCCAGGAAGTTATGTAGAGACTGAGGGGTCTGAGGAAGAAGAAAACCACATAATGCCTCCTAGAACCACCACAAGAACGGGTAGAGTTGTGAAAGCAAACTTCAAATATAACTAATTATCTTGTAAAAAGCTTATCACTAACAAGTAGAGCTATGCAACACTCAAAAAATAGCCTTATGGGCTTCTCGCAATTCTCAAATTTTTTTGTCAACACACGATTTTTTGACGTTACTCGGTTTTACCCCCCCCCCCTCCATCGATTTTCCCAAGAAAAGGCTCAAAAACCATTTTAAGTAACAACCAAAATAGTAGGGTTGGGAAACTTGGCCCAATTTTGAAATTGAGCCAAATTTGGCGTGACAATTTCTTACGATGCACAGCTCTACTAAAAAGCATTGTTTCAACTACTTCATGCAACTTCTTTGAACACGCAACATCACTTCTGATTTATTTATTGCGTTTAAATTTTTGATTGTTTATTGAACAAATAATTTTATGTGATAGCTTTTGTTGAGAAATTTTTGACAGTAAAGAAATGGTATCGTTGTAGAAGTGTTTATTAATTTTGTAATATTTACGACAAACAATTTACAGAATTATGGAATTTAACCGTAGCTGACGGACCCGCCCCTTCATAAAATGTGTTTTGTGGTACAGTCAAACATCGATTTAACGAACCCCCGATATAACAAACATTTTGGCTGGTCCCCAAGGGTTCGTTACACAGTAAAACCTCGATATAACGGACCCACGATACAACGAAACCATCGATATAACGAACATTTTGGCTGGTTCCCAGCGGTTCGTTATATCGAGTTTTTACTGTATACTACTTGTAGTCGTATGAAATCAAGCTACCATTCCAAACCTAGCCTAAATTCTTGGAGCCCTATACGACAAGTGGGTGCGCTTTCTGTCTTGGTCC
This sequence comes from Subanguina moxae, assembly GCA_000981365.1. Lineage (NCBI taxonomy): Eukaryota > Metazoa > Nematoda > Chromadorea > Rhabditida > Anguinidae > Subanguina > Subanguina moxae. The sequence continues at coordinate 2,115 of BBSZ01010638.1, read as the reverse complement.
CCCTTATAAGCATTTCTTGCACGCAGTCAGCGCAATGCCCACAATTTTTTTGACAAAAAAAGGCGGAAGTGTGTAATTCAGTAAAGAAAAAATTTTATATTATAAGGGTTACGGGGACACTTTTACACTGAAATCCCGTGCAATGTGCGCTCAAAAAAAAATATCTACAAAGGATTGTGGGCCAGAAATAAATGAAGAGCTTTGTGATTTGCAGGAAAGGTAAATGTTTTTCTTTTTTTTTCAATTACCTATGTTTATCATTTATCAATAATTTTAATTTATTATTTATATGATTCACTCTTATTTTCAACATACGATATGAAAATTTACTTTGAAAACAAAAAAAAAAAACAAATAAATCAGTGGGAAAAGAAACAGGTTAAACTTACAGCTATAAAGTATGAGGCCCATACTTAGAGACTGGTAGTCATACTCATACTTAGAATGACTATGAGTAAAAGTTCTAAAAGTACTGTGTAGGTGGAATCAAATAACGGACACCTAAATTTAAATAAACACCCTATAGATTGATTTTAATGCATAGAGAGACTGTCATACGAAAAGCTGAGCGCTTGCAAATTTTATTTTAAGCAAACAGCAGAGACTGTGCCTTTTAAAGTAAGCCTTTCCGTTAATTCACGCTTTTTCATATTGAATGTGGCCAAATAAATAGGTGCTGTCTAAAAATAGGGTAGTTTTATTGCAAATTTATAACTCATTTTTTTGATTTGTAATATATCAACTTTTTAATTTAGAAAAATTACCGTATTCTCTCTAATAGAACGACACTCTCTTATTTCAAAATCGTGTTCTTGGCATTGCGTTTTTGACCTACTTTTTCCGCTGATTTTTTCAACCAAATGAATCTTGCTTTATCTATAGCAATTAATATTTTATTATGCAAATTCTTATTTGCCGGTGAGTTATTGAATAACAATTTTGCTTTTTTAATACAAAAAAGCTTAGATGTTAGTGTGAAAACTCACATGACCTCAAAAGCAAGGTCTCTGATATTGCATGGCCATAATTTGCGACGTGCACTTATTGCGTCTGGCATGGTGGAAGACTTTGACTGCAGTACACTGAAGAAGGCTAAGAGAATGTCAAAACTGGTTCATACATCATCAATTATATTTTGAATTTATTTTATTGCGCTTTGTTTTCAGACTTATAACTGTTTACTAGAACAAAGTGCTAAGCAATGGGCTGAAAAGTGTGAATGGAAGCATTCTACTGGCAAGCAAGGCGAAAACCTTTATTATATCAGTAAAACTTTTCCTATAGGTTTGTAAATAGTTTATAAGAAGTAACAACATCTAGACTCTACTGGATTATACCCCAACCCAAAAGTTTATCTCCTCCAACATCCCCCCAAAAAAAAAAAAGATCTCTAACTCTTAAGCTTCTCCTTACGGAGGCTCGGGAGCTTGAGAGTTATAGATACGCACACAAACATACTTGAGACATAAATCATAAATGCATGCATGAAAATAGCATGCATACCAGAGCTTTTTTATGCGGTAGGTCCCTGTAAGGGAAACTATGTTTAAAATCTTCTTTTCCTACAGAGTGGGCCCTCCTCAAAAAGTGGCCCATTAATTGTCCTTCCCCTCCCTATACAGCCCTTTGAAAGTATTCAAAAAATGCTTTTTATTTACAAATGGCAAAATATTAAATTTTTTAGAAGAAGTTGTTCCCATGGCTTTAAAAGCATGGTGGGATGATGAATTTAACAAAGTATCAGAACGATTACCCAAAGTGCTCACTCCCGACTTTATGAGCAGAACAAATGCTGGACACTTTACTCAGGTTGATAAAAAAAATATCAGGTTGATATGATTCGAACAAAGAAATCAATGTTGCAGATGTCGACTGATTTAATCCAAGAAGTTGGTTGTGCTGCGACAGTATGTCCAAGTGGTTCTGGCGAGTTGAGCGGAGCACTTTATTTTGTGTGCCATTATGATCGCAGGTTTGATTCTTTAGCCAGTGTATTATTTTCTTAAGATTCTAGGCAACTTATTCAACGACCAATTTACTCGTCAGGAAAAACTTGCTCTGGCTGCTCACACTGCGAGAAAACTTCCGGTCTTTGTGTGCATTCCAGAAGCCATA
>BBSZ01010633.1:0-14727 GCA_000981365.1 Subanguina moxae | reverse complement strand
TTTTTGGATTCTATTAAGCCGACATGTCGGCTTAATAGAAGATATACGGTATTTATTGTTTCAGTCTGCGCAATCACAACACCAACAGATAGCTCCGGGGACGACAAAATCGCGTGCTTCAAACCGGAAGGATCCATTGGTAGGAAAGGACTTATTATTCTCAACGATATCAGAGCTCAGCAGAGGGGGGCGGATGGCAGTAATGACTTTGAGGAAGACGGTCTGGAAGAAGGAGAGCTGTCCGATGATCAAGAACCGAAACTCACAACTCTGGAAAATTACGATGAAGAAGATTACTTCATCTTTGAATAATTTGTTTGAATTTGAATGTTCAATAAAGTGTTAACCCAAAATTTGCTGTTTGAGGGGGCCTTCTATTAGAGAGGGGCCTTCTATTTTTCAACCCTCCTCTTAGGGGGGCCTTCTATTAGAGAGGGGCCTTCTATTAGAGACGGGCCTTCTAATAGAGAATATACGGTAACTTGCTTGGGAGTTGTCTCCAAAAAGTAGGTTGAAAACACAATGCCAAAAACACGATTTTGAATTGGGGGGTGTGTGGTTCTATAGAGAGAATACGGTATTTTTTTTTAAATCAACGTATCTCAGCGAATTTCTAACCAAATCGTGCAAACTTTTTTTAAAACAAAATGGCTTTGTTGGGGCTTTCGAATGAGCCATTGTACGAAAAAAATTAACGCTTGAAAAAAAAAGTTACAAGCAAAACAAATGTGGGAGAATTACTTGGGACACCGTGTACATCCTTGGCTCCTTACAATTTGTATTTGTCCCTTCACCTCCCTATACAGCCCTTAATCCCAATGAAATATGGTTAGGTTCCATTTTTTTATTATACACCTGTAGATTGCCCCCCTCTCCCCCCCCCCCCCCATAAACGATTGGGGGGCGTATAATACCCTAGTATCAAACATTTCTTTTCCTGAGGGCAGTTTAAATGTTTAGAAAACCCTGACCACAGTAAATCGACCAGTCAAGAGAGGAACTCTATTTGGCACACCTCTTGTCAAAAAGTTTCAGTTGAGTCGGCATTTCAGGTAGGCTTTTTTGGGTAGTTAGTGCAAAGACTTGTTAATGTGGCTAAAATTTTGCTAGGAATGTTCAATTGAGCACAACTTTGCCAAGGTTTCTGATCTCATACTGGATGTCATTCTCTTCCTCTTATGGATTTCGAATGATTGCCGAGAGTTTGCATCTCACCTCCACTCTCATGCTCCAGTCGCCTGATGTGGAGAACAATGTGAGTGGACTCATACTCTTTTGTCAGATTGTTCAAAGGGACTCCTGGGGAATGTGGGATGTGATACCTGCGGATGAAGAAGCCAAAAGTGTTGGACTTAAAGAATTGCTTGACTAAGACCTTGATCTACTCTTCAGTTTTGAACTCGTGGTCTCTGAGGTGATTGCGGAAGAGCTTGAAGTCCGTCAGCGCTATGTGGGGCGAGTAAGGCGGGTGAGTCGCTCAGCCCATCTCTTTCAGTCTCTTCTTCGTCTTCCTGGTCGTATGAGGAGTGGTATTGTCGTGGAGAAGGAGAGACTTGTCACGGTGCGGACGTTTGGCTTCCAGAGCCTGTTGAACACGGCTGAGTTGCTCGCAATAGACGTCGGCGATGACGGGCTTTCCCTTCGGCAGCAGCTCCCAAGGAATGATCCTCTCGGTGTCCCACCAGACGTGCAACATCGCTTCCTTCGGATGGAACCTCAGTTTGGCGGTCGCATTTGTCGGAGAGCCCTTCTTCGCTCATTCTTTTCACCCTCCAACTACCTAGCCGCCTCAGCTCCACTGACTTTTCTGATTTGAACATCTTAATATATGATTATATGTCCAACATTTTTAGGATGTCATTACTAGACGTTCCCGTGGAGGCAAGTGGAAAGTGTCATATATGTCTGCTCAACTGGAAAATGCTCAGATACATTTGTTCGGCAACACACGACAAGTAAATTTTTTGAAACGCGAAGCAATCGACCAATTATTCCCTTTTCAGCCAGTTTCCGACCGATTGAACTCAGCCGATAATACAGTAACTTTATTCTACGCATTCTGCACAAAAAAATTTCTGACAAAAGCTTTTTTCAGGAGTCTTTTTTTGTTGGCCTTGCTCGCCTCAACTATATCAGAGAATGGAGTGATCGTCAGTCGGTAATCATTTGGTTTTCAATGAGTTGTACAAAGAATACAGTAGTACCAAAGTTTCCTTATAAAATTTAGAAGAGTGATCATACCCAGGCTCAGGAATCCACCACTTCGGCTGTACATCGACTAACTGTACATGACTTGAAAGCTTCTTGGACCGCAGAAAACCGAGACATATGTTTGGTGATTGCAGAAGGAGTTCAACGAGCGCATATACTACGCAAAGTTTTGGACAATGAAGCGATGAAAATGTTTCAGGTAAGTTGGAATTTTGAACTGCTCGGACAGCTCCAATTTGGTCGTTTTTTTTGGCACACGTCTCAATGATTGCTTTCTTCAATTCCAGCTAGACTTGAGTTTCTTTGGAGTAGACATCTGAAAATTTAGAAATGAGAACGCCAAATGAGAACACCATGAGAAAATTTTAAACTGATTGAAATCAAATACTCTACAATGGTGTTTTTAGTTTAATTATGGCAATGCTCAAGCATCTAAATCTATGTTCAATAATCCAGCTAATTCGCTGCATATTCAACCAAATTCGACTCGTAGAGCGTCCATTATCGGAGGCGCTATTGAGAAGAGTCCTACAAGGTAAATTTTCAACGACCTAGTGAGGCGCTTCTTAAAGGGGCGGGAAACTTGCTTATCACAGCACTTTAAAAATTTAAATTCCCGTGGGACCCCACAGGCCTAAGCCTAAGGAAAGACCTATCCTAAAGCTTTAATGGTCCCGCGGGAATTTAAATTTCGAAAGTGCTGTGACTAGCAAGTTTCCTGCCTCTTTAAGTACTTAGATTTTTGTGCTCATTTTAGGTTTGTTTCAAATAAATCGAGCAGGCTCCTGGATGCGGGAAATAAAAAGAGGTCTTTCAATATTTTGTGACCAAAACATATTTCTGTCCCCTGCATCCAGAAGGTTGCTTGACCTATTTGGCCGTGAAACGGTTCTTTTTTTTTTCTTCGTGTCACATCATTTTATTTTGGATCTTCCGTTGCTCACAGATTTGACAATAAAGGAGATGTAGAAAAACTGCACGGCATTCCTATGCACCACTCTCCGAGCAATTTAGACAACTGTGAAGAAATGTTGATGAAGTTGGTGGATGAAGCGGAGACTAACCTAGTCGCTTATAGCGAAGAGGTGAGCGTCCTCTAACTCCAAAAAAATGATTAGCAATTTTTTGAGACTGTTGATCATCCCACAGACTCTCTTCACGGAGTTGCTCTGTGCAATGGAAATGATGATGTTAGGTTGATCAACTGGCAGAGTAGGTACAATTCTTTTCATCCCTATTCCAAAGCTTGTTTCAGTTGATCTACTTAACAGTCAATTAGTGATGAAAGGTGCTGGGAAAGCTGGCTTCATCTTAGTCACGTAATTTGTTAATGCTTTTTCTCTCATCCTTTTCTATTTATAGAGCAGCTAGAGCTAGTGTCACGCAGAAGTTCCATCACCCAATTTGGCGAAATGCGCAATTGCTGCTCAAAAGATCATGGACATCGGTTGGCTTTGTGTTGAAAAAGTAACTTGTGTGTAATTTTCATTTCTTTAGATTTTGTCGGGCATGCAGGTAGAGTCTTTTGTGGCTAATATTTTATACCGTATTTACTCTGATTATAGCCGATATGCTCATGGCAATTATAACTTGAGAATTAGTCATAATTGTAGACTGGGCTATAATTTTGCAATCCCCCTTGGGGGTGGCCTATAATTAAAGTAAATGAAGTACAGTCGAACTTCTATGACCAGTCACCCTGATTTGGTTGGCCGGGAAATAAGTTCGACTGTATCTCAGTTTATACACCAATGATTTCAGTATTTTGCGCCGCTAGTAATTGGAGAAAGCTCAACAAGCAACGAAGATCCGCAATTTCGATGGCTAAGTCGTGAGGTGATTGAGGAGAAAGCGCTTTTAGATCCGTCTGTCAACGATAAGGTCAATAATTATTCGGCTACTGGAGAAGCTGTTGGTGGTGTTGTCTCGGGTTGATAAATATATTTTTCACCTTTCTATACTTCGTAATTTACTTTTCAGATCCGAGCAGCGAGTTGTCACCTCACTCTGAATTGCTAAAGATTCAACTACAGCGAGTGGCTTCCAGATGTTCTTGTCAGCTGTTCTTCTGCTACTTTTCTGATGTCATCAATATGGAGAAACTGGAGGACATAGCCATTCCTAGTGTAAGTTGCACCATGAAACGGCTCAGAAAATGAATCTACTAAAACACGTTGCAGATGAATCAGACCAAAGAGAACACTTGGAGAAGAAAATTTGAAGAAGTCGACTGTTTCACTTTAAAGCACAATATGTTGGAAATTAGTGGGTGCTCTAATTTCAAATGCCGTTTTTGAGCAAATATTTTTGTCTATCGCCAATTCAGACTATTCTTATCGTTAAATGAATTTTTCCTACCCTATATCCCTACATATTGTGGATATGCGCTGGGACTGGGATCTAAGTTTCAGGCTTATTTTCAGGTCGCAAATCTTAGCGACCGATTCTTTTAGCGATAAGAGAAATTGTTTTGGCGACAAAAAATATGCTGGTCTATCTCTTTCAACAGCACAAAAACAGTTTTTAGGCACAAATTCTGAGCAGTACCAAATGATTCTGGAGATTGTGAACAAACTCCTTCTGTTTGTTGACCCTAAGAAGACGCGCGCGGAAGAGAATCGTCGACGCTTGTGGTTCAAGCTGGGCAAAAAGTCTAGACAATTGATCAAGGAGAACATTCAGAAAATGCAGGTCCATAACAAGTTAACGTCATATGAAAAATACATGTTAGATTTTTTAGAGTGAACTGAGAGAGGAAGTGTCCATTGTGAGGTCATTGGAGAGACAGTCGTTTTTTTTGAACAAAGAGTTGTTGAATGCTCCAGACAATTCTGCGTAAGTGGAATTTTGTGCAATGGATGGAAAAGTGAACAGCAAGAGTACCATTTTTCCAAGGGACCAATGCAAAGATACACCGCGTTCTAGATTATCGACATTTTCAAATTTTCAGATTGAATTCCGAAAATAGTCAGCTTCAAGCAGAAATAGACGAGCATAAATTGAAGCAAAATGACCTTATTGACGATCTGTAATTTATTTTTTAATTATTCCTGTAATTGAGTGAAAAGGTTTCTGTATTTTCAAGAGCAATGATGATTTCATGCTTTAAAGAAAAAGAAGTGGAAGATCAGGCAGAGGCCCATCGACTAAAAATGCTTCATGAAGATGAGGATCAATCCCTTATCGCCAGACGTTTTGAAGTCTGTTTTGAGGATTGCACCTGGAGACTCACTGAAAACGACGGACAGATTTCACTGGCAGAAATGCAAATCAGGAATTTTTTGTAAGGCTCGCACTTTATCGAACGGAAAAAAATTGTTTAAAAAATTATTTGCAGATACACCAGGACTGCCCGCATTGACAACTCAGGAGACCATTTGCTAGAAATTGGAATGGTCAAAGTTATGAATCTGTTACCCAACAGTAAATACAAGGTAAATTGCTGGCTATAGGTCAATTCATCAAACAATTCAAGTCTACCGGGTTTATCTACCCTCCACTTGGTTTACCTAGTCATCCAAATGGTTTACCTACCCTCGAGATGGTTTACCTACTCTCCACATAGTTTACCTAAATTGCTCAGTTAGTCATTCTGCTATTTGTCTGCTAAAACGAAAAGGGCAACATCTCAACGCTCCAAATAAAATTGTGGATAATTCGGACATTTTAGCTACCATTTTTCTAAGAAAAGGTGTAAAAAACTAACAAAATGTTTGTAAATCAGGCACCCTCGTTATTCAGGAAACACTTGCCAAACTGGTCAATGGAAACAGTGTTGGTAACGATAGGACGCCTTCCATCCGCGTTATTTGCAGAGAGTTACCAGCTGTGGGAGGGATCAGTATCAAAGAGCATTTTGAAGTGAGCCAGTAAACTAACTATGATCCTGGTGATTTCATTCCTATTCATAGGTCAACATTGTTCCCATGCACGCTCAAATCACGTACCGTTTTTTTGAAAAAATGATGGCTTACTTTTTTCCTGGTCGCAATATTGACAAAGAGGATCAACAGAATTTGGATGTGGGCGACGAGCAACAAGCCCAACAGGCAATTTCTAATTCTATTTTAAAGGCCTTATTCTCTCTAATAAAGCGGCAGCCCTGGGGGGTATGTGGGGTTGAAAAATAGAGCGACACTCTCTATTAGAGAAAATACGGTGTGTGCTTGAATGGGTAAAGAGCAAAACTCAAGCTTGTAGAACTTCTCGTTAGCTAGACGAGTGCGTGGTGCTGTGACCAGTTCGTTCAGACCCACCAAAAATACAGACCAAGCTCAGTGTGCCACAATTCATGATGAAATTGACAAGATGAAGGAAAGAGCCAAGAAAAACAACATGTTTGTGTACATTATCATTCCACAAGTTCCATTTGTTGTTTCATATAAGGTGAGGCAGTTGGATAAATTTTTTTATACAGTCGACTTAGGACAGCTAAGGGACCGGTCAAATGCTGTCCGAAGTGGGAGAGTCGACTGCAAACTCTTAATTTTTCTATCTTTTTAAATTAGCAGGGATGTGTACAGGAATTTGTATTTTTGTGGGAAAATACCAAATTTGATCTCGACCCCATTTTTCGGACTGAAACTACTTGTATGGTTGTCTTGTACAATCTCAAATGACAGTTATTAGTTAAAAATCACTTTTCTTCCAGATCTCTTATACAAAAGTTAAAAAAATATTTTAGGGCAACAAAGAAAAGAATATTGAGGATGTGGACCGCTTCAACCTAACGTAATCTACTTTTATAAAGAAAAAAAGTTGTGTGAGATTACCGCATTCCCTCTAATAGATGGGCCTCTAGGGTCAAAAATTAATTTAAAATGTTAGAAAATATTTGATTCTACTGGAATATACCCCACTCCCCAAAAATTTTTACGCAAACTGAAAATCAGAAAAAAAGAGAAGATAAACCAAGGCCAGATCTAGAAGACTACATCAAAGACAGAGAAAAGAGCCAGAATTTTGAACCCAAAACCAAAAAATTAGGACAAAAGAGTCCCTTAGAGTGGGCGAGGGGGCGCTATAACAAAATAGTACCAAATATTTTTTTTTCAAATTTGAGTGTAAAAATTTCTAGCTTTCCTATATTCGAGTACCATGACAAGAACTGGACATGGCTCGATCTGGTAATGGTTTTTCAGTCAATGATAACTAATATAACTACTAGTATGTTACAAAATACACATTGCAGGCGTTAGCAATCAAACAAAGATGCAAACGTGTTCTTCTGCAACAGTTTATGGTATGATTTGAAGAGCAGTACTTATTCATAGTCATTTTTAGACGCAAAAACTGCTGAGGAATCGTATAATGGGGGTGGAAAGAGTTGTTGGAGCGAATGTTGAGCCTCTTGATGAAGAAGAGAAGAAAAGAATAGTTCTCGGCACAGTAATCTTTCTGATATCACAGTTTCACATGATTGAAACCCTTATTGCAGGCGACCATGCTCGATAAATCGAAGAGGAAAAAGTGAATTAATAGTGCGGTGTCTTTTTCGTGTGATATATTTGCTATAAATTATTGAATAAATTTTGTCAAATGAATATCTGCAGTTACTTTACAGATCTGCTTGCATAAAAAACGTTCTCTCTTCTCTATCTTTGTTGTCGTCTTCTAAGGTAAGCTAGCCTCGGGTAATCTTCTTTTTTATTCTTATTTTCAGCCGAGGAGTAATGTACTTTTTGGGCTTTAACCAAAAGCTAATTAGAACTAAAGAGAAGATAAACCAAGGCCAGAGCTAGAAGATGACACCAAATACAGAGAAAAGAGCCAGAATTTTGAACCCAAGACCAGAGCTAGAAGACGACACCAAAGACAGAGAAGAGAGCCAGAATTGACTCTACTGGATTATAGGATAAAAGCTCAACTTGCTCGGCTCCAACCAGTCTTGTCCTGGATTCGAATGCACATACAAGCAAGCATCGTGTTAACATACTGAAAGGGAAGTCGAGATAAGGAAATTATCTTTCAGACCCTCTAAAAGTACACCTTCCAAGCATTTTGAACACTTTAAAATTGATTTAAAAAAATAATGTTGCTGTTTTTGCCATTGCTCTTCTTACCTAACTCCGTTAATAAGTTGATTTGTCCGGTTGCCTTTTTTTTTTCTGCAAGTTTATATTGGCATTGTGAGTTAGTTTTTTGAAACCTGAAATTCCTGATTTTTTGTTTCTTCACATGAAAGTCGCATGATAAGACTGACCTTCCTAGTCCAATGAGATTTTTTACAGTCTAAAGTTAGGTCACCTTATCACCGTCTAAAATTTTTATCTTTTGGATGAGCTGTCAAAAAGAAAAGAAGCGGATATTTTTGTTTGATTGGGAACCTTTGCTGGTGGTTTCTTTGAAACGCGAAGACGGCCAGCAATCGAGCGGAATTTTTTCTAGAGTCTACCTCGAGTCGGTTTCTTAAGCTAAATTTTGTTTCTTTGTGAATATTATTTTGTGCCTTCCAGAGATTGGGAACTTGTCAACTTGGGCGCAGATGATCAAGCAGCAGCTGCGGTTGAGAGTTTAAAAAAACTCAAAGTGAAATTAAGTGGACGTCAGAGATTCCTTCTCAAGGTAATTGTGCTGTCGAACATTTTAGTGGCTATTTGTTTGCAAGATGTGATAATATTGCAGTCAAACCACGATTTAACGCCCACCCCATGCGAGCAGCCCTAGGGAGCTGTTAAATCGGGGGTCTGGTTACTGATATTTTGTGGGGAGCCAACCAAATTGAGCCCACAGGGCTGTTAAATCGAGGTTTAACTGTAGTGATAATTGATAATCCATCGTTATAAATTATCTTTTCAGTATTTAAGATACTGAAGCATTGCTATTACACAAATTTCAGATCGAAGCTCTGGGATTTGCACACGGCTTCGATTTTGCAGAAAAACTGGATATTTGCGAAAGTGACGGTGAAACTGAATCTATGCAGAATCAAAATGAAAAAGAGTCTCATGATCGAATTGCTACACGGTATGCTTTTATTTGCCGAGAGATGTCACCCTGTGTGTTAGTATTTAATTTACGCTTTGAAGATATGATGACTTGGACCTGTTTACTGATGTCAAATTCGAGGCCTTCACTCCTTTTTTCCAGCCCAAGCGTTTTCAATACAAACTGCAATCTAATCGAGTGTCTGTCAGCGATGAGAGTGCCTCGGATGAAAATATTGCGGGCGTTTGCGATGAGAGCTCTGGTAAAAATTTATTGGATGGAGAATTCGACTTCAGCTATGATCCTGTCAGAGATGCTAAGTTGGTTGCCAAGGATGCTAACAAGTTGCTCAGAAACGATAAGGTAGAGGTCTTAAACGAATTTTTATTCACAAAATACGTGTACCATCCCCCTAACCTATTTTGGTACTAGGAAACCAAATACTTTTTTTTTGGGGGGGGGGAGGAAGGGTATAATACAGCAGTACTCTTAAATCATTACTTTTTCCAGCAAATTATGAAGTATTGGTTCCAGCGGTATCGCCTGTTTTCCAGACTAAACCACGGAGTTCTTATGGATCGAGGCAATTTGTTATGACAGTTTAGTTTTTGGTTTATTCAGCTTCTATTTTTTAGAAGGATGGTTTTCTGTGACACCTGAGCGTATAGCCGAGCATATTGCTGACAGAATGGTGGCTGAAAAGGGTTCCATTGTATTGGATGCTTTTACCGGTACTTTTAATTGTATCTCTTTTACATCTAATCTCGTGTTTTAGGTGTTGGTGGCAATGCAATTCAGTTCGCACTCAGAGGAGCTTATGGTGAGTGGCTCTGAAAATGGATTGTGGTAAAAGAGATTGGTCAGGCTAAAAATTGAGTCACCAAAGTCGGGTTGGGCGGAGTCGGGTCAGGCGAGATATTAAATTCGTGTTTTTTTTTAAATTTTTTGCCCTTACATCGCTGCTAGGAGGCTTATTGACGCCTTAGACCACATAGTGGCCAAAATGAGGTAAAAACTTCCACAAAGGCTCTAATTTGAAATTTTGTCTGACTCGATCTTGGCGACTTCATTTTTCATTTTCCATCATCAATAAGCTGCATTCTTTCAGTCTACGCTGTCGACATTGATCCTGTGAAACTGCGATGTGCTGCAAGAAACGCGGAAATTTATGGTGTTTCTAAACAGTAAGTTATTTCTTTAAATATTCGCTGAAGTACCAGAATATTTTTGGGATTACGTTTATTTGTGGAGACTTTTTTAACGTCGCGAAAGCCTTCTTTGGATCCCACGGCTCAGCTCACACAGTTGATGATTCTACTGCAAGTGAAAATATTTATGGGATCAATTCAGGCAATTCTTTTGATTTAATGATAACAGGCTCAATTTAAAAGGGGCTGTTTTCAGTTTTTTTAAGTCCTCCATGGGGTGGTCCATCATATCACAACTCAAAAGTGTTCGACTTGGAACTGCATCTTGAACCGAATGGCAAGGAAATCTACAAAGTTTCACGTATAATATCGCCCAATATTTGCTTTTTTCTGCCAAAGAATACGTCTGTTAAGCAGGTATGAGCTACGTTTGGTGTAGCCTCTCTCATTCTCTTTTAATCTAAACCTTGGTTTTATTCAGTTAATTACTCTAGCTGGTCCTGGTGGAAAAGTTGAGGTGGAGCAAAACATCCTCAACGGGAAGATTAAGACAATTTGCGCTTACTACGGGAATCTAATCGCAAACTAACGGTGTATTAGAAATCAGTCTGGAATATGTTCTCTACGTTTTAACTATTTATTCCCATAAAAGTTTGTGTGTTTGTAAGTCTTCATGTTGTGGCAGCATTTATGGTTTTTTTGGTACTGCGTCAATAAATTTTTCGCATTGCATTCTTGTGCTGTGGACTTGTACATTCAAGCGCTTCCTTGAAATATTTATAATTACTCGAAATAAATTAGGTAAGGCAACTGTGTAAAAAAGAAAAGATGAAGCGATTCTTCACAGTTAGAGTAAGCCAAGGCTGAAAAAACCAGAAACGTGTCTGATCTCTGCAAAGTGGGAAGATTAAAGGTAACAAATTTGAGTCAGAAGTTGAGCTTTCGGTAGAGCAGAAAAACATTTTTTTGTTGTGTCTGTAAAAAAAAAAAAAAAACAATCACAGTGTAGTAGAGACAGGAAACAAAGGAATTGCCATATGGAAGAGGAAGTCGGTAGAGAGGGATAGAAAAAAACTTTTCATCAGATTTCATGGGAATAAAAAGTGTAAAAAGAAGTTTGGAGGTTTTCTTTTGGCCGTAGATTTAAAAAGACGAGAGGGAGGCGCAAGTAATTGACCATTTTCCATCTGGTTAATGGCCTCTCAGATTCGACCTCGCCAAGGTGCGAATGATTTTTTTTATACTTTAAGTGTCCATATGGAGGGCCGTAGAATTGACCGGCAGTTTGGTCAAGTTTTGGCAAAATTCGGCTCTACTGTATCATACTCCCCTTCCCCAACCTGAGAGAAAAATGACTCAATACAGAGTATAATACAGTAGTACCCAAAATTCTTCTTATCTGCCAAATAATTCGGCCAATTGTTATTATATGACCCTAGTTCTAATAGTAACTTTTGGCGAGGAAAGCGAATTGGAGCACCCAAAGCATAATTCGTCCCGGTTTAGCTCTAAGTGAGGGGTTTTTATCACAAAGTCATAAATGCATGCAATTACATAAATGCGATGGAGAGAAAAACGAAGGCATAATGTGCCAAAAGCAACCCCTGCCTTATGGTCAAAAGTTCCAAGCTTCTATTTACAGGGCAGAAAAAAATCGGAGAAACATCATAGATTATATAGAACATTTACTTCCCCACCACAAAGTATATTGCTTACAAGAGGAGGTTTCTTCACACATAGCCTTTTGTCAATAGAAAATTTCTCAATGATTTTTTTGTCTTCACAACAATGGTAAATTCTAAAGAAGATCATAGAAATCAACTCTTTAAATTGGTTTACAAATAAATTATAAATAGAATTGTGAAGCCGGCCTATACCAGACTATAAAAATTTTTTCTTCGGATTTGTTTACGCTTGGGTTGAAATCACAGAGAGCAGCAACAATAGGAGAACAAAAAGGCAATAGCGGTGTTTTCAGGAGTGAACATAGAAAGTCTGAAATTTTAGTTTGTTTATCTCAGGATTTGGCGCTACTCGGTTATAGCCTGTCCCTAATCCTCTGAGCTACTCGGTTGTACCCTCCCTGCTGATCCTTTGAGCTACTTGGCTATACCCCCTCCCCAATCCTCTGAGCTACTCGGTTATAGCCTTCCTCCCTTTAAAAATGGTCAGGGAATGCTTCTTACATGGTCAATGACCTAGAAAACCTAAGTAGTTTTTTTTGGGGGGGGGGGGGGGGGGTTGGTGAGGGGGAGAGAGAGTTATAATACGATACTACCAAACTTCTTACCCATTAGTAATCACACCATTCATGTGGTTGGATCACTGAAATATGGACAGCTTCATTTGTTGCTGTTTGGCTCCACCACCTTTGGATTTGTTGTTTTTGGCGGAAGTGTCACTCTTATTGTCGCCATCCCGTCGATTGCCTCCTCCATTACTTTTGTTGGGCACTCGTTTGCGGGGTGCCACACTCTGTGAGCTGAAGTCTGAAATCACTGATGGGTCAATGCCCTGGGATCTCAACGTCTCTTCGATACGTCTCTGCAGATCGGCTAATTGATCAGCCGATAAGGCGTCAGACTGCATCACAATGCCTCCGTTATCCACTTGGGCAACACTTTTTTCTGAAAAGATGAGAGGAAACAGGGTATTTGAAGACAACGCTAAGAAAAAAATTACCCTTTGAGACAGGACTTGTCTGTCCAAGTCCGGAGTCGGTCTCACCCACTGAGCTGACCAAACTAGAGTGGCTGGTGGAGTGGTTGACACTCTGCCCGTTGACCATAGGATTGGCCATGTTGGCAACACCATGGGACACAGGGGAAATATCTTTTCTACTGGGAAAGACTAAAAATATGTATTAGATTGTCTGTTTTGGTCCAATGTATGGCTAAATAGACCTTTTCCCAGATGAGTAATATCCTTGATGAGTTGGGAGTTGTCGCAACAAAAGCGAACCCCTTCCTGCTGACATTCTGCCAGTTGAGCAACCAATTGACTCTCTCGCTTATCCAACATTTGACGAATCTCCTGAAGGAAAAAAAAGCAATTTAGAAATAATTTGTCTAAAAAATCGGCGCTACTTTATGCTTCTTATATGGTTAATACAGGTGGTAACTGCTGGGAGCAGGCCTTCGACTGGAGGAGGTAGGGCCAGGCAAAGTAGTCCATCACATTCCAGTCAGGATAGTTGGGTGCCCAGTCTCTGATTCTCAGCTCAATCGCCAGATTCCGGCAAGAGTCTGATTGTTTGTGGAGGTAACCGGCCTCTTTGCCTGGCCCTACCTCCTCCAGTCGAAGGCCTGCTGCCAGCCTCACAACTTAATTCTGGGGGAAACTAGTAGTTTCAAACTACCTATAGGCGGGTTTTATTAGGTCATGACAATCTCCAAGCACAAACTTGTCAACTATTACCCGGAAACACTTGAAGAGGTCAGCTTCCGCCTGGGAGCCATTCAACTTGTAGTTCTTTTCCCCATTCTTTGGCACAGCTGCAAAGAATAAGTGGGTAGCTATGTGCTAGACTAATCTTATTTGTTGTACAACCACTCACCATTTGCCTTGACCTGTGCTGGCATGTTCTCAAGCAAAGCAGGAGCTGGTGCAGAAATGGTCGTGGAAGACAATTTCTGGTCATTCGTCTTACCATTGGCCAGCTGTGCGGGTTGTTGGCTTCCTGGCTTCCCCTCCAATGCTCCATTGGTTTTGGTGTAGCCGTTGGTGTAGTAGCCTTCGGAGGAAACTGTTGCAGCTGGTGGGGGAACAGCTAAACAGTCATGTTTTTCCAAAAATCTGTTTCAACTAGGGGTGTGGAGAATGCATGAAAGCATTGGCTTAATCAACAAAAGATAATAGTCCTATATAGTCCCATAGGTGTGTCAAGAAAACCGACCAGGCTGGCCGGCAGCTGGACGTTGAGAAGGGGCGACAGTGGCAGTGTTGGCTGGTGGTGCAGCAGCAGCTGGATTCTTTCCCCTGTTCTTCTGCTTTTTCTTGGCCGCACCGCCTGTTTCCCAGCTACCCAGGGCACTCTCAGAACCACCTGAACCGTCAATAAGAATAAGTTTCAGTTAATAGCTTTGACAAATACCTTCACAGAAGGCATGAATCGTGCGCTCCACATCCAGCTCAAAGTTGTGGAGAGCCAGCACAATGTCATTGGTGCTCACATTGCGCACAACCTCACGGACCTGGAAGGCATTTGGTGTTTTAATGATGGGACTCATTTAAAAACTAACCTTGGCAATCTTCTCATCCATCATTTTCTTCTCTTGCTTGGTTTGAGACGACATTCTTACGCACTTTTTGAGTTCAGAAGAGCACTGGGAGTTGAGCCGGGAGCAGAAATACAATACAGGGAAATATAACTAGATTAAAAATGTTGACTCTAGCTTAGAGCTGGCAACGGGACGGGATCCCGTACGGGATCCCGTCCCGC
>BBSZ01010629.1:0-39207 GCA_000981365.1 Subanguina moxae | reverse complement strand
GTGGTGGTTATTTATTTGGGGGGGGGGGGTTGGTTTACAATAAAGCACTGGATAGCCATCCCATTTGAAAAATGGGATGTTTGCTTAAACCCTGTGTCACTCAGCTTATACAAAATTTAGCTTAGATTCTAGGCTACGTTTTGGTATATAACATGCCCAGAAGACACCAGCAAAACATAGGTCAAAAACACAATGCCACAAACACATTTTTTTGAATTTAGGGCTGTCGGCTTATCCAGGTTTGACTGTACCACGAAATTTATAGCCACCCTACCAATATTGCGATTAATGAGCTGGTGAACAAGGAGTTCAACAACATGGCATTGCCAAATAGGAGCACTGCACTTACTAAGAAAGACATCTGAAAAAGTGGCTTAATTTTGGATTGAATAAAATAATCTTGTGCTTAAGAGTGCGCCCCATCTTCCTATTTGGTCCCCCAAGCTAACTTTTGATAAAAAGAGGAGGACAAGGAGAAGCCTGGGCTAGACAAGTTGTTAGCCTCTACTTATTTGCAAGCCAATTTTTGAAATTTTTGACTAACTTCTAACTTTTTGCCTTGGGGGACCAAGGTGAATGGTACTGGAGGGTAGCTGGATACCCTATTTTTTCACTAAAACTTGGCAAAAAAGCCTCCATATGCATTTTTGATCATCATGGAATCATGTCTAAGGTAAGTGAGTGCGCGCATCTCCAACTCTCCAGCCTCCCTACCTCCCCATATACCTTAGACACAAATCACTCGGAAGTGACTCTGGATGCATGAGAAAAGCATGCATACCAGAGTTTCTTTATGGAGTTGTCCCTAGTTATCAAAACTATGTTCAAACTCTACCCTTTTAATATTGCTTTATAAAATTTTGCCTTGGTCGCCCAAGGCAAAACCCTGATTGCCTGCTTGGCACATAAGTTTGTGAACAAGATGGCATATCAAAAATACCGTGTAAGACATCCACAATGAAAATAGTGCCGTGGGAGTAATAAACTCCAGCACAAAAGCAGCGTACAAAGATCCCAATTGGGTAGCCAGTGCGAATTGAGAGAACTAAACTAAGTGTAGTGAAATACCGTATTTCCTCTAATAGACGCCCACCTCCTCGGTTCAAAAATGGTGTTGTTGGCATTGCTTTTTTGACTCACTCTCAGGCAATTTACCACCCAAATTCTGAGACGATAAGCTACAATTTGGTTGGTAAGTTGCCTGAGAGTCATCTGCGTACCGTGGGTCAAAAACACAATGTTAAGAACACTATTTTGAATCCGGAGGTAGGCGTCCAAGTAGTCAAAATATCCTGAGGAATCCGAATATGAAAGAAGAATTTAGAAAAGGGGCCTGGTTGCCGAGATATGGCTGCAAGTAAGGTGATCGGTGTTCCAAGAAATGTGGGTAGTCCAACTTTAGGTCATATCTCAACAACCAAGCCACTTTTCCATATTCTGCTTACAAATTCGGATTCCTGAGGATATTTTGACTACCGGCAGGTCTCAGAATAAGAAGATTCTTTGCAAAAATGGGTACTTTTGCTCAAAAGTATCAAAAAGTTCAGAAAAAAAAACGATGGACAACTGTCCTATGTCCAGAATTAGTTAGAGAAAATCTGAGACAAATCTGGCCCTATTAAAAAATCAGGCCCCTTTTTAAGAATCGGGCTCAAAAAACAAATAAAAAATAACAGGGGGGACCAAGGCAAAAAATGGGCCCGATTCTTTTTAATAGGACCGAAAATCTGGTATTTTGAAGGAAAAAAATTGCAAATTCACCTGCCAAAACAATAAAAACAATGTGGTCAACAAAGTGAGGCACCAATAGCAGAATCTATTACACACCCTGGATCTACGAATGATTGATAGAGGAAAGAGAATTTTATTAAAAACAAACAAACGCTTACTTTAACATGTATGTCAGCAATGCCATCTGCGCAATAAACACAGGGTATGCGAATGATTCGCCTGGAAAAGGCAAGTTTGAGAAAAAATAAGGAATTTTTTTTATATGCTGGAGGAGGCATCTCTACAGGGTGCGTCACGATTATGTGAACATTGCAATTTTCGCTTTTTTTTTTTCGTATTGTAGGCAAAAAAAGACCTTGCTAATCCACTTTCTGATTCTCAATAGCAAAACAGAAGATCGCGACCCGATGCAACCGTGTGATCGCTTGGAATTTTATGAGAATTCAAGGCGATTGCAAACATTAAAAAAAAAGAGGTTGCCTACGAAGAGGTGGAGTCCATTGAACTCTAGTCGCTTCGCCATGGTTGAAAAAGAAGGCAGCTGCAGTCAGCAATCCACCAAAATAACTGTCACTAAAAGTTGGTTTTTTAAAGGCTTTACTCAGGCGCCTTAAATGCACAAATCACCTGAGAAAGAGGCCAATTAAGAAGAGTGAAGGGACAACACTGCCAGCCAGTCCAAACACAGAGTAGATGTAGAAGTAGTGCAGATTTCCAATGCCTCAAAACTCGGCATTGTTTGAAGGTAACAAACGTTTCGATAAAAACAAATTGTGGTACCGCTTCGTTAAACACCACTCTCATCCCCCTCCCCCAAAATATATCCCCAATATACCCAATAAATAGGCACAATGAACACCATTTTAAGGGATTAAGGGCTGTATAGGTAGGGGGAGGAACGAGTAAGGGTAGAGTAGTAGAGTCAAAACTACCTTCACAACTTTGCACAGGAGGCAAGTTATTGCCTCGATTTATCTGCCAACAATTTTCGGCTTGCCAGCTCAAGGCAGAATACACAGCTTTTAGACATCTGTAGCCAATTGCCAAAATTACCTAGGTAAATGTTCCTTTTCTTTGTTAAACCTGGAATTATTTTTGCAAAAATAGGGAATACCTCTGGATAAAGGTTAAATCTTTGAAGGGTGTTTATCGTGTTGCCATACTCAGTGACGTTGTCTGGAAAGTCATGCAGAGACGTGAAAATGGATAGATATGCCTGTGTATGTGTATTTACCATTCATAATTTGGTATAGTCCGTTTGTAAAAGTAGGTGAAGTCACTAGAGTCTTGTAGTAGGAGAAGTACAAGCCCTGCAGTTGTGGAAAAAAATACAAAAAGTCATTGTAATTTCGTAGACGACTGACAGCACAATGGGTATTCTCGGGACTCAAATTGGAATCTCCTTTAAAAATTTATAAGGTTGTCGAGTACGCAAACCGACAACCTCAAAAATATGTATTTGACAGAATATTACCACACGACAAACAGAGAAGAACCATCGTTTTTGTAATCATTATAATTATTACCATCTCAGTCCTGTAAGCCATCTCCCGCTCAAAGTCTGCCAGATGAGAAAAGAAAAGCACATTTTCAAACAAAGTGCGCAGATAAATGCTATGCACAACCCATAAAGCAACGCCTGCAAAAGTGGAAAGCTTTTCTCCCGAATTCAGAGCCAAAAGCTTACAGGTAGAAACAACAACAAAATACCAAGAGCACGACGTCAGATTTGTCTTAAATCTCGTATTTTTTGCTGTAGAAGCGTCTTTCTTCTTGTGCTTACTTCCCATGCTCTAGAGTTTGTCGTGATATTTTTTAAGAAAAAGAAAAGAAAAATGCTTCACAGCACAGTAAACACCGAGTTTTAGAGGAAAAAACTAAGACAAAGGCTTTGTAAATTTTTTATCAGGAAAAATTCAACAAACATTCGGTAGTAACCAACAGTAGGTAGGGCTTTTATTTAAAAATAACTTCAAGCAATGGAGCTGGCATTCGAAGCGATTCTGGGCCACAGGTCTGCACACTCCTTGGCGACGGGTCCGGTGATTGCACTGCCTTTCATCTCACCCTTGTTGTTGACGATGACTCCGGCATTGTCTTCAAAGTAGATGAAGGTACCATCCTTGCGTCGGAAGTGTTTTCTCTGGCGCACCACAACTGCTTGAAGCACTGAAAGAGACTATTATCGATAGAACAAACCGACTAGTCGAACAAACAAACATACCCTTCTTACGAAGTTCTGGTTTGCCTGAAAAATGAAAGGTGATAAAAATTTTGAAAACTACTTGCGATTCCAAGTGTAGAGAATACCTTTCTTTACTGAGCACACAAACATGTCACCAACTCCAGCACTAGGCAACCGATTAAGACGACCTAAATATTGAAAATTATTAGATTTCGAGACAAAAAAATGTCAAGAGTCAAGAAAACCTGCCTCGAATACCATAGACAGCAATCACGAACAGGTTCTTAGCGCCGGTGTTGTCCGCACAGTTGATCACTAAAATAAATTGTTACCCAACAAAATTAGTTCACCCATTTCATCAATACCAACCTGCACCCACAGGTAGACCCAGAGAGATACGGAATTTGGCACCAGAAGCTCCACCACGTCCTCGCTTAGACATTGCCGCTTAGTTGCTGGATTCGTAAAAATTAATTGAAATGGAATTCTCAAACGAAAAGCAAAAGATATGGACTGAAAAATTACGAACCCAAAAACTACTGTAGCAGGTTTTTCAAACCATTCCCTTCGGGACTCATACAAGATCAATGAGGCTAGAGTCTTTTTGAGTGGGCATAATTTATGCGGAAAATAAGGGTGGTACATGATTTTTGAAGAAGTTTTTTTTGACCTTTTAAGCCGTTGTTTCTAACCTTTAAAAGATTGATTTTTTAATACCAGAAAATGTGTTTAGCACGCTATTTTGGTGTATGAGCAGAGCAGCGGCGAAGGAATTTATTCGGGAGGTCAAGGTTCACATCATCTAATTCAGGAAGCTGAGGTAACTGACGGTTCTCATCGAGTTCAATCAGAGTTCCGTTTTCAATCAAATTCTTTGTCTCCAACACTCCAACCGTTAGCAAAAAGGGTAAAACAACTTTGAATACTTCATCATTGCTTATTCTCAAGACTTCTTCGAAATCATCTGCCGGTCCAATTTAGCGTCACTCAGATTCTCGTCTTTAGGTTCGGGCTCTTACATCAGTGCATTTTCTTTTCCAGCCGCGCAAGATTTGCTTTCTCCAGCCAACGAGCACCTCCAAGCATGACTGCACTCTCCGGAACAGGTACTTGCGGTTTGAAGCAGTAAATCATCTTCAGCTCCATCATTTATCAAAACTGTGGACTTTTACTATACATTGACAAAACCAAAAGTCAACATGATCAAAATAAATGTTATTTGCATGCGTAATTTCGTATTCTGATACTGGTTAACTGACTCAACTTCATGCCTGTTTGGAGAGTACCCGTCTATTAGAGGGTGCGCGTCTATTAAAAGATTTACGCCAAGACTCATGCTACTTCACCGGGTTTTTATAAAATTCACTTTTTTATATGTTCTCTGAAAAACTCTGAAGGAGAATTTTTCCTACTTGCTATATTGGAAGTTATGGTATGCAACCGTCTAAAATCGACCACATTTTTGTGCCATCCTGTAATATTTAGAAGGAGAAACTGGGTTAATGACATTATTGTAGAATTCTAATGGTTGGACTCTAAACGCTAAGCGATTTCTATTAATCTTCATTGAACATTCGAAACGGCGCCAGCCACCATTTGTTGAACCTCTATTAGTTTGCTCTGCAAGGATTAAAAACTCACCGCTCTTCAATTTGTGATTTCCATTTATTTACATATAGGCTTAATTGTATCCTTTTGTGTGTGATTACGTCGTACATAACAATTTATTCCTTCTTTTTAGACAGTTTCCTACGCTCTTCGTCTAGCCTTTAGTGGGAAAAGCTGGGATTGAACAGCAAAACAGGGTGAGTTAAAAAAAAAGTTGAGCAGAGTGTTTGGAAGAGAGTGGGAAAAGCTTCATTATTCGAAAAACTCAAAAAACTTGTCGTTTCCTTTCAGATGGGTATAGGCAGCACAATTGCAGTGTCAGTAAGCGCAGGCGCGATTGGTATCACAGCGTTAGCTATTCCGTTCATAACTCCAGCCTTCCGAAGAGTATGCATTCCTTATGTCCCGGTTAGTAAATTAACGTAATCAAAAGAAAACAAGCATCTGATTTAGGCCTCTGATGCTCAAATGAGAAATGTAATGAAGCTTATCCAATCGCTATCTAAACAGTCTGCTCAAGTTGAGCCGCTCATTGATCTGGGATCTGGCGATGGAAGGATTGTGAGTAACCTTTTCAAATTTTAGTTGCTATGAAGTTTGGTGAAGCTCTTTCTTCTGCCCTGACTCCCGAGTGGAGAAAACAATATATTCGCTATGAAGAGCTAAAATCTATGATCTACAATATAATGCTAGAAGCTCCTACGGATACTGACGCTCGTGAAGAATATGTTGCTCAAATGGACGAGACTTTTTTTGCTGAATGTGAACGCGAGCTTGTTAAAATCAATTTATTTTTCTCTCAAAAGATTGCAGAAGCTCAGGGAAAGTACCATGAACTCAATGCCGAGCTAAATACCTTTAAAGTATTTTTTTCCTTGTATTTTCCTGTTTTTTCACTTTTTTTTTATCTTCAAGGAGGCAGTCAACATCTCAGATTCCCGCCAAGCTACCTCCCCTCCCACTGCTTTACAGCGGAGTGCTCTTAGACTGCGTTTTGGCAACAACCAATTCACTAGTAAATTCCAAAAAGAGCAGTCTAAAACGGCCCAACAACTAAAACTGGCTTTCTCGGAGTTTTATTTGAATCTAGTACTGCTGCAAAACTTCCAGCAGTTAAATGCCACTGGTTTTCGCAAAATCTTGAAGAAGCATGATAAACTGACCAACAATGAGAGGGGCTTAGACTGGCGAATCAACAGGGTGGAGAAGTCGTCCTTCTTCTTAAACTGTGACATTGAAAACATAATCTCGAATGTCGAGACCACTGTGATCAATGAGCTAGAAGGCGGAAACCGCCAGGCTGGGATGAAGCGACTGAAGGTGCCTCCATTGAGTGAGAAACAGAATGCGGGAACTACTTTTTCATTGGGCTTTTTTATGGGTGTGTTCATAGTGCTAGGGGTGGCAATTGTACTTTCCTGGTTCGGCTTCCAAACTCGCAACAATGAGCCCAAGTGGGTGGCCGTGAGACTATTCAGAGGATTCTTCCTCTTCTTTCTCTCTGTCTGGTTCTGTGGCCTTAACATGTAGGAAGTTTGCATAAAATTTCTTAATACAGATACCCAACAAAATTTGCTCAAAATAATTTTTCAGAAGGCAGTTTTCGGGTGTAGAAACGCATACCGTAGAACTTCTATAGGACCGCACTCTCCAACAAAAATCGCACCAGGGATTTCGCCGATTTCCGTTTTCTGACTTTTTTCGGAGTCATTATTGTTCAAATTTTCCATGCTAAATGCTTCTTCGTCCTCAATTCCAGCTTCTTTGAAGTCATTTCGCTTGTCACGGGCCATCTCTTGTCTTTGGATCTCGCAAAGGACTTCAAGTCCTTTTACCCCAATTGGTATATCCTCCTTAAAACATGTAATTTTGTCGTCTCCAGAATCCTCTGTTGGCTGGTAAGAGCGCAAACTGAAAGAGAAACCGGGGAGTTTTTACAAACAGAATCGAAAACTTACCTTTAACCGACTTAACTATCGTTTTTTATTTTATAAAAGGGAATCATTTGGCAACCGCTTCAGCATGGTTTAGATGGCTTTTGGCAGACTGTCGTAACGCGGTGCAAGGCGAAGCAATAACATTTGAGAAATTTGTCTATCCAACCATCGTAAATCTAAATGCAGGTTCATAGGTACGTTTTTTGTTCCTAGGCAATCTAACGTCAGCATCGGTATCGCAGAAGCTTTGTACAACCTGCTGTCTTATGGTCATGCCAGACACCATTCACTCTTCTTCGTGCCGCTCTTTTATTCGTTAGGTCAGCGCGTGTCTTTACTGCCTGTTTTAAGATGCCCAAAATTTAAAGATTTTCATGTTCTAAAAGTAGGATGATTACCGTATTTACTCTATTAAGCGGGCACCCTCTAATAAGCGCGCACCCTCTAATACGCGGACCCCCTAGCAAAGGGTCGAAAAATAAGCGGGCATGCCCGCTTAATAGAGTAAATACGGTATTTCATTCCTTTTATCCAACTGCAATAAGGTCCTCTAATTCACAGGTATGGATGGGCAGCTGCGGGTGTTAACCATGTTTTGATTTTCGAAGTGGATCCACGAAATCACTTAACCTACCAGGTCCTTACCTTTTTTCCCCATTTTCATATCCATCTCAAATTGTTTAGACAGTAATGCAGATTGCCTCTTTTATGCTCATGCTTTGGGCGCTATCAGTTCTAGGATATTTGTACGCCCATTACCTATACCTCCCACCTTTTCTTTTCCCAATGCTTCTAATGCTCATCTGTGTCTGCTTTTTGCTCAATCCATTCAAGAAGCCAGAGCATTTGTTTTACCGGAACAGTCGATTTTGGTTGCTGAAACATTGCTTCAACTGTTTCACTGCACCATTCCACTTTGTTACATTCACCGACTTTTGGCTTGGTATCTATTTTTTCCTACAACGGTTAAAGAGAATATATCTTCAGGGGATCAAATGAATTCACTAGCCACTTGTTTTGTGGATCTCCAGTATTTTATCTGTTTCTATGCCACTGAAGTCGACTACTCGGGAATGCGGTTTGAAATCCGATCTCTCAACATAACTGAAGGGCCTGTTCCATGGGGTTTCGTGGATTTGAATACAGGCCAAGATATGTGTGTAACTTCAACCGGCCTCAGAGCTATGGTTATGGTCATCCCTGCAACGGTCCTTATCTAAATTTTTGTGTCTACAACTACCTCCTCTCTTTAGGTTCGTTTCCTTCAGTGTTTACGGAGGTATCGAGATACTGGTAGATGGCATCCTCATTTGGTGAATGCCGGCAAGTATGCCACTACTTTTCTGGTTGTTGCCACCAACTCCCTTAACAAATGGGCATCTATTGACAGACCTAATGATACGAGTTTGTTCTTCTACTTCTGGATTGCCTCCTATATAATTAGCTTCACCTACACTTTCCTGTGGGATGTTTTCATGGACTGGGGTTTAGCAGATCCTAGGGCACCCAAAGATGCTCTACTCTTGAGGGAAGAGATGATTTATGGTAGTAAGTGGTATTACTACTTTGCAATTGTGGAAGACTTTGCGTTGCGACTTTCATGGGTTATGAATGGTTGGTTGTTTTTGAAAGGGTTTTTTGAGCATATCTAATTCTACCTTCTCCTATTTTCGTGAGTCTTGCGGAAGCGTGGATGCTTCACAGCGACCTTTTGATCTCAATTATGGCTCCACTGGAAGTGTTTCGAAGATTCGTATGGAACTACTTGCGACTGGAAAATGAGCATGTGAATAACTGTGGTCAGTTTCGGGCCGTCAGGGACATTTCTGTGAAACCGATTCGCAAAGGAGATCTGGAATCGCTAATTGCAAAAATGGACCAACTAGATGGAGTGACTCATAGAGGCCAGGACTTGAGAGAAAGAGTGAAGAAGCAGAAGAAAAATGCAAGAGAAAAGCGGCAGATATTGAAGAAGACTAGGATGAGTAGAATTAGTCTGCCAGCCACTCTTAGCCATGCTGGTAATGCCTTTCTAGAGTCAAAAGCGTAATTCTGTCAAGTAAATTGTACCATATTCCTTTCTCTTCCATGTTAAAAGTGTAATTTTCATCAAGGCCAAGTTTATTTTACCCTCTACTCTATTCTAGGTCATTGCCTCCTTCTTATTTTTGGTTGTAGGTTACGTTCTTCTTTTTGCGAAGCAAAGTAACAGAATTTCATGTTCGGGTCCTCTTTTACCTGTTTATATATTGTTTTTTGTGACCGACATAAGGGTTCCTTGAATTTCTGAACTTTTAGTCTAGGACGTGAATTGTTTTTAGCTGAGACTCTTCGATGAATCACTTCTTTCCGAAAAATTTTTGTCTATCTCAAAAATTAGGCGCTATTTTGTAAGAAATTTTTTTCGATGACACTAATCTAAGTCATGACTCTACTGTGTTATTGTACCTAGAAAACCAGGTACGTTGGAGGGGGGTTTTTTTGGGGGGGAGGTTATGATACAGCAGTACCCTAAGTCATTTTGTCTGCCATGATGCTTTATGATTTCAACTTCCATGTAGTCATTCCATCACATTCCTTTAAAGAATATGCAATATTTTGATAGTTGTAGTCATATCAGCCTTTTGTTGAAAGTAAGTGTAAATATGATAAAGTTTATTGAATAAATTACTTGATGATTTATGCTGTGTGTTTTGCAATGAAAATGAAGGAAGAGAATTTATTGGTTTCATATCAAGGGGAAGATAGTAAGATTTCCGTTGGGATTTCATGAAATCTCGTGTTCCTAAGCCGACTGAATGTGGTTTTTCAGTGCTCTAATTTAGAACTTTTAGTCCATGCTAGCTGGTCGGATCTTATCGCTGAAGAACCACGATTAGTCGGAGAAAACAGTGTTGTAAGTGCCTCTAATCTATTTCCAGGCTCTGAGTGTGTCGACTAAGTAAAATGATTGGTCAAGCTCATAAGCTACGAGTTATCTATAAGAGGAGGTCGTGATAAAGTCACCAAAAAAATTTTCCCAAAACGTTGAAAAATTAGTGCAATGCTTGAAGAACACGAGATTTCAGGAGATTCGAACGGGAATGTTACCTTCTTTTTAAAGCCATATTTTTAGGTTCTCGAATGCGCTAAGCAGGGGTTTGAGTCTACCGGTGTTGAGCTCAACTATCCCTTGGTTCTCTACTCGAAGTTCATCGCGAGGAGAGAGGGTCTGTCTCGACGTGCTTCTTTTTTTCGACAAAATATATTCAAGTATGTTTTTTTTGTTGCTTCTTGTGGAAAAGTTGTTGATGCCTATCAAAACAGTGCCGTTTTAATGGTAATTTTAACGTGACTGGTTTTGGCTTATTTTTTTTTTGTTGTTGGGCGTACCAAAACTCTTGAGAAAGTAAAAGGTGTACACCGATGGCTTTAACGCTGTGTTGACTATTCCATTTTCAGAACAAATATGGATTTTTATAAGTTGGCAATTCTCTTTGGAACCGAGTCGATGGTATCATTCTGCTGATTTTTTGATAATTTGATGGAGCACTTACACTATACCCGCAGCAATCGACTACATGTGCTTTATCTAGCTTAATTAATTCTTCTTGATCGCAAACCAAGCTTTAAACTCCTTGATTACCAAGAAGATCAGCTTTCGAATATTCAGATACGGTCAAATCTCGATGCAACGATCACCCGATAATGTAACGAGGTGCTGGGGTTATAGTGTAATCGACTGCTGGGGGTATAGTGTAATTTAGCCAATTTAATTGATTTAAGAAATTTAGTTAGATCAGTTGCTGCCAAAGCTAGAAGAAATATCTGCTGGAAGTCATCTAATCCTATGCCGTTTTCCTCTGCCGATGAAATGCATTGAAGCGCCTAAATCTAAGTGGAGGCTGTTGGAGGAAGAGGGCGATGGAATCGATGCAGCATGGCTTTATCAGAGGCAATCGCTGAGCAGAGAAATGTGAAATTTAACGCAATAAAATCATTGTTATCATATAAAGCTGTGCAATAAGTTGATTGGCACTGAATTTTAGAGAGAAAAAATTGTTGGTGTAATAGAATAAAGGCTTGATAGTGTATGTCTTTGATGGAGGATTTCATGGCTAGAATATTGGTGTGTGCTGCTCTGTTCTGTATATTCAGACAAGAGAGCTACGCTCTGTCTATGCTATATTCTTCTTTCTTCACTGTGTTTTAGGGAATTTAATGTTGGGGGGAATTGCTTCTCTTTTCTTTCTGCATCCCCAGCATATGTGACTATTTTTGACTAGTTTCCTTTTTCCTCCTTTTCTCCAAAAATCATTTTCGCTCCCTCAAATGATGAAGAAGGAAGGTTGTCTTGGTTGGGGAAACAAGGGTCTCTCTGTTGTTATTGCTGCTGCTGCTACTGCGTTTCTCTGGTGCTCAACATTGGATGGCTGAGCAAGACTTTTTGCTGAGTGTATTGGGGCTGGCTGGCTGTTCTAGCTATACTTTGCTCCTCTTTCCATCTCCACCAATCAATACCTTCTAGTATCTTTGGCTCTCTTCTTTCGACTGTTTGCCCCCACTACTCTTTTGCTGTCTGTGCGTGTCTATTCTCCCATTACCATTCACTATTTCATCTTCTTCCACATGGGCTTTGCACACACCACACGTTGCACATCACTCATTCCACCAACAAGAAGGAGGCTCCTCTTTCGTCAACCACCACTACTAATGGCTGTTTGTGTGTGTGTGTGTGCATTAGTTGGGGTGGGGAGGAGGAGCTGCTACTCTGTGCTTCAACTATCCATCCATATTGAATACTGCCCACTCCTTTCATATCTTGTTCTCCCTTTATTTCCTGTATGTTAGTTGTTTTGTCTATCTCCTGCCCATTGCTCCAGCAGCAGTACTCCTGCTCTGCCCATCCCTCATTGCCTTCGGCTGCTGAGTGTGTACTATTTTGTGCTCAGCTTGTCGCTTCCATCTATCTATCGCATTATTCTGTGTTTTTCTTCGAGACATCATCATCACTCCTTTCCATTCTTCTTTTCCCCCTTCCACCAACACTTTTCTTTTTCGTTGATCCATTGCTTTTAGTTTTTCATGTAAAAACAAGGCGAATAGAGAGAGAATAGCTCGTGTCTTACTGTCTCTTTCTCCTCTTCCACAAAGGTCCACTCGCTTGGAAATTAGAATTGGCAGACAGACCGTTTAGGGAGTGGACACTGGGGCAGAATATACCTCACAAACAGAAAAATACACTCTAAACTCGAGATTTGTATGAATATGCGCTCTTTTCAAGAATATCTAGTTAAAAGAAGACACAAAATGCGAGCTCAATTTCCGCACCAGAGGAATTGCCTTTAAACTAGACGTAAAATGACAAAAACTGATAAAACAAACGTTTTAGAATGGCCTCTGAGAAAAAAACTCGACTGTTTTAACATAAATATCCTGCCACTTCACTGGTTTATCAAGTACAAAAGCTTATTGATTTGCCATGAGATAAGATGAGATAGTACTAGCGAGCAAAAATCCGTTTTACGAGTCACGCGTTTATTACAGGAAATAGGGTAAAGGATGCGGGTACCCATGCCCGACAGTGAAAAAAGATGGGGACCAGCAGAAGTTTTGTCTGATTAAAGCCTTTTTTAACAAAAATTTGAGTCTAAGCACTTCAATCCGTCTGCCTGAAGCCTTTTGCCCAGCCTTCAAAAGTAATCTGAGGTCATCTACATATCAAACTTACTACAAAATTAGCAAAAGGTAGAAAGAAAAGAAAAAGTTGACTGGTCCGCCCTCTTTTCGCAATGTCGCGGCGCATGGGTGGTATGCAGGGTATTTGGCAGCAAGTTAGAAGACCAAGGGGGGTATTTAAAGCATTAGAGATTTATGATGAGAACATCCTATGGTTTGTGGCCGAAAAATACCGATGAGTTTCACAAGCCACACACACACGTTTGTGGAATTGTTGGAGACTGGCAAACCAACCAACCACTCCCAAGTTGGGAGTGGTTGGTGTTGCCGAAGCTAGGGATGTTTTTTTTATTTCTGGGTCTCCAATTCTTATACGAGATCTTGAAGCCTTCAAATCTGCTTCCCTGTGTAAAAGTTGTTTGGAAGGGTTTGCTCTCTCTCTCTCTCTTTTGTTCTCTTTCTTCAAATTTTCACTTCTTTTTTAGGTAGTTTTTTTGTTGTTGCAACCGACTTTTTCGCCATTTTCTCGCAGTTTTTGTATTTTTTATGTTGTTACACATCTTTCAACCTCTTTTTGTTCAAATGTTACTTCAGTGTGAATACCTGAGTATTTATAGGAACAGGATGCTAAATTCGTCTTCAAACTATATTTTGCCCAACTTTTTAAAGTGCAATAAAATCTGATAGACAACCTTATAGAGTAGCATATGAGAACATTAAATTATAACTGGTGTCTCAAATGTTCGGGCACAAATTCAAAAGAGCTTGTTTGTGGCATTCTGTTTTTGACCTATATTTTGTAGGTGGCTCCTAGGCATGTTGTATACCGGGATGTAGCTTACCTTCTAAGCTACTTTTTGATATATAATATGTTTAGGAGACACCAACAAAATATCGGTCAAAAACACAATGCCACAAATACACTTTTTTGAATTTGTCCCCGAAATTTTGGGACAACAGGTACCGTATTTTCTCTAATAAGGCCGCACCCCTCCGATTTAAAATCGTGTTCTTGGCATTCTGTTTTTGACTCAACTTTTTCAGATGACTCTCAGGCGATTTACCAACCAAATTGAAGCCGAGAAAATAAGCTAAAAACTGGTTGGTAAATCGCCTGAGAGTCGTCTGGAGAATTTGAGTCAAAAACAGAATGCCAAGAACACGATTTCAAATCAAATGGGGTAGGGCTTTATGAGAAAAAATACGGTAGTTTGAGATTAGGGTTGACCGATGGGCATATGCCCAACCATGTTGGGATTGGTCAACCCCAGTTGAGATGCGTAAGAAACCGACTTGAAAAGTTTTGCACCCTAGCAACGAATTAGTCCCGATGATTTTTAATAAAAGTAATTTTTATAGCTATTCATCTGACTACTCAGAGATGAATCAAAACATTGCCTATTTTCCGTCCTCCAACAGTCTAGATCACCGGCAGTCGAACAACTCGCAGAACTCGATTCCCTTCCAGCACGCCGGCTCCTCAGTCGAATTTCATCCGGTATCTGGTGGCTCTGGCTTCCACACCTCCTCCAATACGGGCACTTTCCACACCAATAGTGGTACTTTTGTCACCACCAACAATGTAAGCCAAAATAAGTTATAAAGACGATCATTTAAGCTACTTGTCTACACAATAGCAGTTTTTGTAAAGCTTTTAGCATAGTCACAGGGCCAAATTTTCAGGGCCAGAGTCAGCACTCGATCTCCCACCAAAATGCTAGCCAACAGAGAATAGCAACAACGCTGCCAGTGGCGGTCTCTTCAGGCCAACAACCAGGCACTGTGCACGTCCAGCTACTACCTCAGGGTGGCAGTCCGGGCGGTCAACAGCACATCATCATCGCCGCCCAGCCCATGCAGCAGACCCCTCAAACCAATGAACCAGATGACAGACGCATGGCTGCTTTTATGGAGTATTTTGTGGAACAGCAGCCAGTCTGCTCTCAAAATGTGAATACCAGCATGCAGTATCAGACTTCTAACATAATTACTACAAAGTTGGTTTTGTGATTGGCTTCTGAGTTTTGGCTTAGGCCAATTTCTCGGCTTTTGGGTAAAACGATAGTTGGAAGATAATTTTTTCCAAAATTTTTAATATGTTTGTATAAATGTACCCATTTTTGAAAGAATATCTTTATTCTGACGCCTTCAAGTAGTCACAATATCCTGAGGAATCCGAATATGAAAGCAGAATTCAGGAAAGTGGCTTTGTTGCCGAGATATGGCTGCAAGTAAGGTGATCGGTGTTCAAAGATGTGGGTAGTCCAACTCTACGTCATATCTGAACAACCAAGCCACTTTTCTAGATTCTGCTTACACATTCAGATTTCTGAGGTCATTGGGACTCCTGGATGGCTTTAAAATAAAAATCTCTCTTCAAAAACGGCTATTTCTATTCAAAAATATCAAAAAAATTTGAAAAAACCATGGCCAACTGTCCCATGTCCGTCTTTTGTACGTTTTTCGCCATTTCAAACATTTTTTGTCTTGAGAGGAAAAAGGTGCGTTTTTCAAACTTTTTTAAAATTCTGATGTGTTTTTCCGCTCCTAAATTAAAGTAGAGTCCAAAAAGCATGCATTGTACCCAAGTGTCTGTCTGTTGTCTTTTGGTGGCAAGCGGTTGAAACATAAATTTTAAAATTTGAATTGGCGGAAAATATCCAAAAAGTCGCAAAGCCTTAAGGCCGGAGTATACGAACCCTTAGTCTGACTAACTTATTTACCTCTACTTAGATATGCCATAAAGAACAAGATTGGTGGGGTGGAAAAGTCAGAGAAGGACCAGATCAAGAGGGCCAAACAAGCTGAAGCCGCTAGGCAACGTGAGTTTATTTCATTTTGCGCGCTGTAATTAGTCAACCTTCCTACTAAATTTGCTCGATTTGTAGGATATCACAGGCTGACATCTGAAGAAAAAAAAGCACTGAATTTGAAGCGAACTCTTGCCCAGAAGCGGAAGCGACAGAGGGAGAAGGAGTTGGCAGAACTGGAGAGCATTCTACGACAGACCAACGATATTGTGGACGATCCAGAAGTGACAGAGCAATTGCGAGAAAAGCGAATGAGGGCGAGATGGGCGGAGGCTGCACGCACAAGATACCAGCGTAAGTTTTCACTTGTCTGCCTGAAAGTGAGCTTTTCGAGCTTTTTCGTTTATTTACTATAGGTATGTCAAGCGAAGAGCGAAGAGTTCATAATACAAAACGTCGACAGCGCCAAGTTTCAGTTAAAAACGACAAGGGAGAGCCGATCAAGGGAGATGATGACGTGGCTCGCCAGAGGATCAAGGACCAGAATGCTAAGAAGGCTGAATGTGCCAGGCTCAGATACCATCGAATGTCGTAAGCTTTTCATAGAAGATATGGTTGATATGGGTTCTAGTACTGTGGTTGGTCATCTAAAAATGGAATATATTTAGGTTGGAGGAGAAAAAGATGTACAACCAGCGGAGAACAGAGGCTTTCCGCAGACGAAGGATGGAGGAAGAAGCTTTGCTGGCCATGCCAATTGGCAGGATCAATGGTTGGTATTGTTGATGAAGAATTTTTCAAAATTTTACAAGAGCCAAAGTCTCTCAAAATTCAGGCGAAGCCTTGGACAGGGCCCAACAAATAGTTGTTCGCAATGCCAAGAGAGCAGAAGCAGCTCGTCTTAGATACCAGAGAATGACTCCGGAGCAAAGAAAGGCCTACAACCAGAAGCGTTATACTCCAAAGCGCAAGCGAGAGCAACTCTCAGCCGGAGGTAAAACATTCAAGCAGGCTGCTGGGTTCGATTTACGGTTTTGGGGCCAATTTTCGACGCAGAATCCGAAAAACGTAAATGATCTTAGTAATTCGAATCTGCAAGCAGAATTACAAAAAGTGGCTTGGTTGCCGAGATATGCCCGGAAGTTAGACTCCCGACATTCTGGGATCCCGCCCCCCTTACTTGCGGCCATATCTCAGCAACCAAGCCACTCTTTGAAATTCTGCTTTCAGATTCGGATTCCTGAGGATATTTTGCCTATTGGGAAGTCTTAGAATTAAAAAAAACCTTTCAGAAATGAGTACTTCTATTCAAAAATATCAAAAATTTTGGGAGGAAAACATGGCCGACTGTCGTTTTGTTAGGACTGTCTAACTTGAAAGATACGGTTAAAGAAAAATCTTTTTCAGGCATTGACTGCGATACTGACTCTCCAAAAGCCATTACGAAATGTGAGGAAGATGAGTTTGATGCACTTTCTTCTTTGGAAAGAGACGTTCTTCGTCGTACACAACAGGCTCAGCAAGCTCTTCTGAGGCAGCGCCAAACCTATGGGACAGGCACTCAGGCAACCGGCACAGTGGGTAACCATCTGGTTCAGCAGCAGCAAACTCCCATCTCTTCGCATCAGCTGGTCCTGGGACAACAGCGACAGGGCACTCCGGGTCTACAGCAACAGCAGCAGCAAATCCATGTGCAACCCTCGAGCAATTCTACCCAACACCCCATCCAACTGCAATACACATCTGGAGGCATGGTTGTGGGGCAGCATTTGCAGCAGCAGCAGCAGCCGCAACTGATCACAACATACACCACTCAACGTCCCAATGCCTGAATAATCTCCGCTAATTTCGCTTTTCCTTTTATTTTTCGTTGTTAATGATTACCTCTGCGTGGAATGGCAACTGGGTTGAAAAAAATCTGCATATTTGTGTCTTGAAGATATTCTACAGTTGGCCCTTTACACAGCGCTTTCCAAAAAACTCCACTCACCGTTGAATCCTGTATCTTAATCTGATATTATTATTCCTCAAATGGCAGGAGGACCCAGCTATGATTGGAGCTTTTTAAAGGGTATTGTGTAAAGGTTTGACTTTAATAATTTTTTGTGGTGCTTGTGGGTTATCTCTCAGAGAAAATCGGCTGTGCCTCAGCCTATGCCTAGGAGCTTAGCCGTGAATTAGCGAACCAGATTCACTTTGAAAATTTAGGACTTTTGCTGAGAGACAACCCATAAGAACGATTCTTTATTCCGAATAACAGTGGCAGACAAAAGACTTTGTTGGGTAATGGGGACTCGGTAAAGATTTAATTTTGAATTTCTTAAATCCCCTGTTGACCGGTGGTCTAGACTCTAGACATCACAATTTTGACTTTTCGTGCTGTCTCAAGTCAGATACCTCGTCTAGGTATGCCTAGATACCTTGTCTGGGAACCCGTTTTGTTTTAAAAGTGCCGTAAATTTGAGACTCTAGCCCCCCCTCCCTCTTCAAAGAATTACGCCTTCCTCAAATTGTGTCAAATTGCAAATTGTGTAATATTGCAATAGATTTTTTTGTGCAAATTTATCTTATTACAAAAATTGCTTCTTATAGGCTGTTGGGCGGCTACTTTAAATTTTTGGCACCGTACAAGCTTAATGCTTGAACATAATTGAGCATTCAACCCTCTTGGAGAAAAGTAATACCAATGCTCAAAGGCATCTTTTAAAAAGAAACTAAAAACTGGCGTTTTCTTGATGCCTGGAAATGACAATTGCCGAAACATTTGATGTGGCCTCGTGATAGGCCATAAGTAGCAAAATTTTTATTCATAGTCCAACTTGTCGTTCATATGGGTGTTTTCTCTTAAACAGTCGATTCTCGGTATGGTGACATGTGGTGCCGGAGCCGTAGGGTGTCGCTATATCGAGACTCGACTGGTCACACAATTTGTCTGGTGGTTGATCGTCTCAAATTGTGAAAATGTTTTGGGGAACTTTGCAATCAGTATCAGAACATCTAGACTGTAAACTCTATCATTGGTTACTTTACTTTCCGCGTGCATATGTGTATAATATATTCACTGCTGTCTGGACAAGGGCAAAAAATCGCTGTCCAAGTGTGCTCATGAAATAGCTCTTTTTTGTTGTTGATTTTGTTTCGCATATATCTTGACTATATTGGTATAAATATAAGTGAATTTTTGGATAAATATACATATATATATGACAATTATTTGCGTGTAATTGACCTCACCAGCTGGAATGTTATTAGCATTTGCAGATATATTGAATTTGCTTGGATTAAACTTAAACAGTTTTCACGAATTCTTTCAGATGAATCAGGACAATATATTCTATGAGAGTGCGCCAGGCCAGCAGTCTCAGCACAACATGCTTCCGGTGGTGGGCTCATCTTCCAGCGTCTCCAACTCCGTCAACTTTGGTTCGGTCAACAATCTTCCGCAGAACTTCGTTGTAGTCAGGTTGGCTCAAATTTTCGGCATCAACTTTCTTATGTGGGAATGGTAAAAAACGTAAAAGATTGTTTTTCAACAATTTTTGCGTGAAATTCAGCTTTAAAGACCACATGCAAGACGGTTTTTATAAGAATATCCACTCTTGCACGAACTTGTTTCATTCTGTTTTTTGACTGACCCCATATGAGAAAGCAGTGCCATCTTTGGATGGGTGGAAAAATTAACTTGCTAGAGTTTTAGCAACGCTTGTAACTGCACGGTCGGGTATGGAATGAGTTGTGCTTCCACCTCTTGTGTCAACAAATATCATAATGTAAACCTTTTTTGTTGCTCGGCGCCCTTCTGTTTGTTCAGTCATTTATTCTCTTCCTTTTCAGCCGGTACATTTGGCTCATCCATCTCAACAGCAAGTAACAACTGCCTCAAGTCAGATTCTCACTTATTCTTTGCCTCCATCTTCGACAGCAGATATCAAGTCGGATGATGATATGCTGAATGAGTTGGCTATAGCAGCAGGGCACGAAGAAGCTATTGTGGATGAAGAAGTGGATATTAAGGATGAGGAGGGTCATCGAGACGACAAGTCTGTAGTTTTTCCTTCTCCTCAATTATTTTACGAGAAATGGTTTTTGTAGAGAGGCGCGTCGACAAAGGCTGGCAGAAATGGCAAGACTTCGCTACCAAAATTTGACTTCTGAGGAGAAAAAAGCGGTAGGTTTTATTTGATCCTCGACATGGCGTACAATTAGTGCCGGTCCTCAGGGTGTGCTCTATAGTGAGACTGGACTGCGCCACACTTAACTGTAGATCTAATGGGGTGTAAGAGTAGTTAACCGCTTTGTTTGCAGGTCAACTCGCGTAGAATGCTGCTAAGGAAGCGTAAAAGACAACGTGAACGAGAAATGGAGGAGTTGGAAGCCATTCTAAGACGAAGCAATGATATTGAGGTGAGTTTTGATATATTTTCCGTGCCCAATGTAACTTCAAATGACTTTAGGAAGATGTGGTCTTCATCGGCGACATTCGCGACAAACGCCAGCGAGAGAGTCGTGCCAAAGCAGCCAGAAGTCGCTACCAGAACATGAACTCTGAAGAACGTCGAAACTACAACCAAAAACGTCGTCTCCGCCAGATGGGTAGTGGCAATGAAGGGGAGGGCGACATGCCAGACGTCGACATAGTCAAGCAGCAAATTGCACAGCAAAACGCTAGAAAAGCAGAACTGGCCAGACAACGCTATCATAGGATGTCGGTAGAAGAGAGAAAGATGTACAACAAAAGGAGGACAGAGTCGTTGCGAAGGAGGAGAATGGAGGAAGAAGCGCTTCTGGCCACTCCAGCCGGCCAAATCGATGCGGAATCACTGCAAAAAGCTCAACAAATTATGATTAGGAATGCAATGAGGGCTGAGAAAGCGAGACAGCGGTACAATGCAAATGCTAAGAGAAAAACGCCAGATGAGAGGAAGAGATCTAGACCAGCTAAGAATAATTTGAATAACGAACAACAGAGCAGTATCAAGAATGAAAACGAAGATGGTGATTTAGCTGCACTTAAATTTTTAGTGGTAAATTTTGAAGCGGATGTGTTTTAGGTGACATACTCAGTGCAATTGAAAGAGATGTGATTCGAAGGACCCAAGAGGTTTGCAAATAAACTTTTACTGTGTTTTGAGGATATTTATAGGGATAGGGTTACGTCTTTGCCTTAGGTGATCTTGTATTTTGTTCAGATTTTTAGCTTTGGGTTTAAAATTCTGGCTCTCTTCTCTGTTTTTGCTGCTGTTTTCTAGCTCTAGCCTTTGGCAATATTTCTTTTGCTCTGATGTTCAGCCTTGGCTTAAGGTAGCCAGCGTGGGCATACGTTTGGCAAAAATAATTTATTTTTACATTTTGTGTTCCAAGCGCCATCGAAGGTATCTCTTAGGCTAATTTTATGCGTAGAATCTGTGTCTAAGGTTAATGAGTGGGGTTTTCTATGGTTTTAAGGTCTGGTAGTGGTAGCGAAGCAAAAAAGGCATTTTCCGATTTTGAATTTTGTGCCTATTTCAGGCCAAAAATGTGCTGGAGCAAAGGTGTGTTCCACAAACGGTGTTCATCAAACGAGAGACCATGCCGCATGAGGTGATGATGGTCAACAACAACAATGCCATTCAAGCACAAGCCTACACACCCATTCAAGTTCAATCGGGTGGGCCTGGAGAAGTGAAGACAACCACCAAATATGTCTCCTATATGCAGGTACACAGAGGGTCTCTTTTGGCAGCAACTTTAGTTGTTTAACAAAACTATCTGATCGTCATTTAGCTGCCGGCTGGAACTACTCAAACGGGATTTCTTTTGGCCGATGGACAATTTGTAGCATTGCAGCCTGCTTTGCATCACCCACAAGAAATCCACAACTATCCTATTGTGAGTTTATTTTTGAGAAATTTGGAAGGAATAAGCTGGTATGTTGTGACCGCGGTTGGTTACAAAGCAGCTGAAGAGGCGAGGGTGATAGAGAGGGCTGAGGGGTATGTGATCGCTTTGCAAAGCTAGCCAGGCAATGCTTAGGTCGTGTAGACAAGTTTTTTTTTATGATTAAAATGATTAGCGATATTTATAGGAGCAAAGCCAGCCAGCTTTCGACAACAGCTTCCACCACATCAACCAGGGAGCAGTACTACGTACAGCCAATCCGCAACAACCCATTGTAATAGGACAGAGAGTAGAGTTGATTCAGAACCCTCCAGGGTGATATTTTCAGCCGACTAACCAAGCAAACAATTAATTAACCGTATTTTCAACTTCAGAACAGACCCCTACCACCACCACCCTGCCAACAGCATCCAAAACATCCATGTGGTTAACTACAACCACCAGCCACCCCCTCCGCACACCAGTCATGTAACACAGCCCCTGCCCCCACCTCCTCAACAGCAACAGCCACAGTATGCTCCTCCCAGTCTACAAACTCCGGTATCTTCTTCTCATCCTGTGGATGAAAAGGTGCTCAGTCAGAAGGCTAAAAGAGCGGAGGTGAAGCCTGTTGGTAGAACTACTAAATTGCTATATCTATTGTATTATAGAGAGCAAGAAAAAGGTATCATGAAATGAGTGCCGAGGCCAGGCATGAGTTCAATGCTAAAAGAGGTAAATTAAAACGGCGTTTACATTTTAAAAAGACTATCTTGTTTCAGCTCTTGCATTAAAAATGTCGCGGCTAAAAGACGAAGAGTTGTGTCGACTGGGAGACGAGATCGACATGACTAATGGTGAGTGTGACGAAGCTCTAAGAGCCTCCATTGAAGCGGCCAGGATTCGACGCCAAAAGAGGGCTGAGAGTGCTCGTCAGAAGTACCAAAAAATGTCACCACAAGCGGTTGGTTTTTTTACAAAAAGCAGTTGGAGCAAGAAAAAAGACTTTTTTTTTCCATTTTCAGCGCAGGGAACACAATGCTATGAGAGGTAGGTGTAAATAAGTGGCAAGATACAATTAGGGGATAGATTCAGCATTAAATTTTGGTGGGAAGAGTGACTCAAAAAACTGAGTGTCTATCTAAACTGCAACATATAAACATGTCGGGTTGATTTGAGGCCCAAATAAGTAGTGTCTGAAGCTAGCCAAATAATTTGATTTGTATAGACGCCCAGAGAAGACAACGAAAACGAGAAATGGAAGAGGGCAAATAGTGGTTGGATCAAAATAAATAACTAAATCGGAGACTGTCAGCTTCTTCCCACACTCAGAAGGAGAGCTTGGCTACAAACCGGGTGTGTTCTCTAGCATGTTTGTGCATAATCTATCTATTACTTCTTCTCCCTTCTTAATACACCCACATGCTTACATTATTACTATTCTTGTTGTTGATTTAGATGTGTAGTTAGTTAGTTCAAAAATACTCAATATTCACTCCTTTTTTGCTAATACATTTGATTTAAGTGATATAATAAATTTCCTTGCAGGTTCGAGTCCTAGTCTGGGCGGTCAATTTTTTTTAAACAACTATGGAGCATATTTTATATTTCTTATCTGGTGATTGAGCCATAAGGTTGACCACCGACTATCCCGATGAAAAAAGGCGGGAGGAGTTCAATGTCCTAAATTCAATATGCGAGAATATAAGAGAAAATTTAAATTTAGGGACTGTTAGATGTTTACGAATAGTTCACCGCATTTTTTTAATTAATTTTAATAAAAAGTCCATGTCTTATAGAATTTTTATTAGCATTTTAAAAAAAAACTCCTAAAAATAGTAGGGTAATTGAAAAATTAGTCTATTTTCGAGGTTTGAGAGCCTCAAAAGGCGTTGGCCAAAGCCAAAATAAATAATGAAGCAGCTTAGGGTAAGACTCGAACATGCAGCGTTTTATTGTGTCAATGCCGTATTTCTTCTGGGCTGTACAAAGATTAGTAAATGTAAAACTGGAATATTATATACCGTATTTGCTCTAATAAGGCGCCACCCCCTTTGATTTAAAATCGTGTACTTGGCATTATGTTTCTGACTCAACTTTTCCAGATGACTCTCAGGCGATTTACCAACCAAATTGTAGCTGAGAAAGTTTGTGCGGCCTTTCCTCTGACGAGCCCCTTCCTAAATTCAAAAAAGCTTGTTTGTGACATTCTGTTTTTGACCTATATTTTCTTGGTGTCTCCTAGATATGTTCCATACCAAAACATAGCCTAGCTTCTAAGCCACCTTTTGGTATCTAACATACGTAGGAGTCACCGACAAAACATAGGTCAAAAACAGAATGCCACAAACAAGCTTTTTTGAATTTTGGAGGAGGTTTATTAGAGGAAATACGGTAACTGAATCGTATTAACATTGTTACCCTCCTGCTAGACTTATTTATGCTTTGCTTACCTTCTTTTTCTGTGTAAATCAGTGTGAATTTTTTAGCCAGCAAAAATTTTGTACATACAGCTAGTTTGCGTGTACCCCACCTCGCTGCATCAACTACTTTTGTGTTTTTGTTGTTGTTTTTCTCAAAGTATGTCTCTTTATTGATTTTTTCATTTGTATGAATAACGCTAAAGCCCGTATTAAACCGCACTAATGATAAAACCCTAATTTAATGGAATAAATAAGACCAACAAACAACAGACTAAAAACAATCACAACACTAATTTTTGGCCCTATCCCAGAATAGAGCCCATTTTGATTGATTATTTAGCAGTAGAATCCCTACTAATTCTACGGCTTCTTAGCCTTTCTTCTTCTGTCTCCCACATCTGCTTGAGCACCGTCGTTGGCGGAGCTGTTGGTGGTGTGGTTGATGATGTGTTGCGAGACCGCTCGCATCTGTTCCAAAATTTTCATTGTCTGCAAATGACCAGCCAATTGGGGTGTACGGCTAGTTCGTTAAAATTTTTTTAGCTTTTTTTTTAGCAATCCTATATTTATAGGTTTCTTTTTATTCTGAGGCACCCAAGTAGGCAAAAATACCTCAGAAATCCGAATCTGAAAGCAGAATTCCAAAAAGTGGCTTGGTTGTTAAGATATGACCAAATCCAGCGGTGAACATAGTTTTATATTCTAGTCCCATCTAGCTTTAGTCATATCTCAACAACCAAGCCGCTTTTTGAAATTTTGTTGTCAGATTCGGATTTCTGAAGTCTTTTTTCCCTCTATACCGATTATTATACGCTACTTATACGCCAAAAAGCGATTAAAACATTGATTTTTCACACTTTCTCGTCATAGAAAGTGGAAAAATTCCATATTTTGCCTTGGTCCTCCATATATGTAAGCAACCTTATAAATGGTAGTTTAAGAGCTCAGCTACAGTCAACCCTCGATAAGCCGGCATTTCCAGGGACCAGACTCCGACTGCCTCATTATCGAGGCCCATCGCTTCTCGGGACCTTCTTTGGGCTGCCGACTTATCAAGGCTGCCGAATTAACAAAGGTTGACTGTACCACACTTAGACATACGACTAAGCCTTAAGCTTAGGTTAGGCCAGCCTAGGTTAGCCGAGATTCAGCGTACACCCTGTTACAGCCCCAATCCCTTTAAAAATGCTGGTTTGCCTTGGCGCTCCAAGGTGAATCCCCACTAATTAGGGCTGTGCTTATTTGTTTATATATTCTCACCTTTGATTGATTCAGAAATGCTAATGTGATCAAGAGAAGAAGGACAAATCTGTAAATAAGACCATAAGAAAATTTGTTTCTTCAAATAGCTTCCTATACTCAAATGACTCACCCGAAATAGTTGGCACCGGACACCTCCACCTCAGCCATTTTCCTCTCCGGAGTGACCACAAGTTTGATGTATTGGAAGGTGGACTCAACCACAAAACTGGTGGTCGCAGTGGATGGCTCAATTTTCAACTTTTTAGCCTCCAATTGATCTAAGCCCACCGTGTAGAGGCTCTGCAAGCAGTCAATCGTTTTTCCATTGCAAAGTGCAGTGACACCTACCCCCTGGTTCAACGAGACATTGGGAAACATGAAGACTGTGACTGGACTGTG
The DNA here is from genome assembly GCA_000981365.1 of Subanguina moxae. Taxonomy (NCBI): domain Eukaryota; kingdom Metazoa; phylum Nematoda; class Chromadorea; order Rhabditida; family Anguinidae; genus Subanguina; species Subanguina moxae. Next base: position 13,418 of record BBSZ01010629.1, on the reverse strand, counting down.
GATGAGCACCTCCTGAATGATGCTCTCATCACTCTGCATCAGAACAACTCTGTAGCTGGTTGTCGGAGGCTCCACTCCGTCAAATGTGATCTTGCCGAAAATTGTGTTGTGCACCTTCTGCTCCGGGATCACTACAAAATGGAGTCCGTGTTTGTCTTGATTCCGGGTCTGCAATTGGGCAAAAAATGGAACTAGGGAATAGATTTAAAGATTTGCTTTTTACAATAACATCCATGGAAGCTGGATAAGAGTTCATTTTCTGGCCACTTTCATCCTGAAAATATTTATGTAATCCATTTAGAATTCGCTTCCAATAAAAGGGTGGTTACAGAGCTAGAGATGTGCAAACACACTGCCAGATAAGTCCGAGCACTGCTCTTCATGTATCTACCGGGTGAGGCAAAAGTTGCCGACCGATGTCTAACTGTGATACAGTCAAACCTGGATAAGCCGACACCCCTAAATTCAAAAAAATGTGTTTGTGGCATTGTGTTTTTGACCTATGCTCTGCTAGTGTCTTCTGGGCATTTGTATATCAAAATTTAGCTTAAATTCTAGGCTACGTTTTGGTATATAATAGGGACGGTTTTTTACCTAGTTGCGGCTATGCGGCTGCGGCTATTTTGGAAAAACCAAATGCGGTTGCGGCTATTTTTGGCGTAGTGGTGCGGCTAGCCGCGCGGCTATGCGGCTAATTCGCTAAACAACTTAAAGCAACATATCTCTTAATTGCACGTTCATAATGCGCCGTTCACTCGTCAAACTATTCTATAACCATTTTATTCTATTTTTTTGAATTTAGGGGTGTCGGCTTATCCAGGTTTGACTGTACCGTATTCTCTCTAATAGAACCACCCCCCCCCCTAATTCAAAATCGTGTTTTTGGCATTGTGTTGGAGGGATTGTCCTCATTGAGAGATTTTATTACACATACCTTCAGAGTGACTGTGTAGAGGCAATCTGGTCGCAGGCCCCTGATCCGAAATTCTGAGCTTTTTGCATCGCTGCTGTCTTCCTCCTAAAAGTTTGAGTGTGAGACTTGAGTATTGGAGAAAAAATTATGGAGCCAAAGAAGCAATCACTTGGTGGTTGTTGCACTCTTGCGACACTGCCTCCACATGAACCACTTGTCCAATTGGCTTCTTGTTGATGGTGGTCACCACTCCAAAGGCACTAAACCAAAAATGGTTGGTCTTCATTTGGCTTTGGCCAAAATGGTCACGCGACATTTGCGCCTCGAAATTTTTTAAACCAGCTAGAGAGTAGCTAAGGCACTTGGAGGGTAGGTAAACCAATTAGAGGGTAGGCTACTCTCTAGCTGGTTTAAAAATCTTTGGGACGCAAACGTTGCGTGATCAAAACTACCTATAAGCAAATTTCTTAGCCAAAAGTGTCAACTCTTGGGTCTCTCCCTCCTTGACCACCACCTTGGTAGAGGTGCTATCAAATTTGTATTCCTGCAGCACAGGTTGGAGGTAATACTCTCCAGCCGGCTAAAAACCACAAAGTATATACAAAATTTTTCCAAAACCACTAATAAAAACTACAAGTCCAATGTAGTTGATTACGCCAGTGCTGTCGACCACGTTGTTGGATCTGAAATGTGGCTTTTGGGAATTTGGGAAACCACTTTTTATCCAAAATAACCGGTAGTCTACTGCTCCACTCAGAGAAACGAGCACTTCCGGCAAGGGTTGCCTCTTCTCACTGTCCATAAACGAGATTTTGAGATGAGACAGCTTGGTGGACTTGAAGTCGAGCGGATTGGTTTTGTCTTGGGCAAAGTCATAGCCGTCTTTTTGCACACTGATTGCATAATCTTCGAGAGTCCAGACTGGTCCAAGACTATACAGATTGGATGTTTGAAAGCATTTTGGTTTTTTTTTTTTTTCAAATTATGCACAGGGAGTGAGCCCTACGTCCTACGGGCCTAAGCTGCTCCTATGGGCAAAGCCAAAGGCGAAAGCCTTGGGTTGGTGCAAGCATGCAATATATTGGGTATGCATACCCACCTTACCCACCCACCCATACCCACTTAGCCTAGAGACCTACCTATACTGCCCACTGGAGTCGGTTTGTCCATTAAGAGTTGGTTGGTTGTTGTTGCTAGTGGCTGTGACTTGCACACCACCCACTGCTGGCTTCACAAACCCTTTGATGAACTTGCCCACTTCTGCTTTGAATACTGCAATGTTGGAGGCACATTCGCCTGAAATTTGGTCTTTACCGATAAATTCTATGTCAAGTAGAAGAGCAAAGCTGCAGCAAGGCTGGGATCAAATGTCCGGACATTGAAAGTGAATTAACCACTATGAAAACACATTTGTCTAGGACGGAAAATTTTACCACTACCATCGAAAGAATTTTCGCGTCTCTAGGGCGCCAATATATCCTCGGGCCGCGATACAGGACTGTGTGGATTAATTGTAAAAAGTTTTCTTATTATTATTCGGGCATACCGTATTTACTCTATCAAGCGGGCATGCCCGCTTATTTTTCGACCCTTTGCTAGGGGGTCCACTTATTAGAGGGTGCGCGCTCATTAGAGGGTGCCCGCTTAATTTTCGGCCTTTTCTCGTATCATAATTCAAATTTTATTGGGAAACACAATGAGATAGATCTCAAAAGACTCAGGAAGAGCTGCAAATTCATTAGCTAGGGTGCCCGCTTAATAGAGTAAATACGGTTTACTGCATTTTTGCTAAGCATAAGTGAGTTCACGTTTTTCAAAAGGGAAGAAAAGCGACTGAGCCGAAGTTGCTTGACCCAAAAATTTGCTTACCATCAAAGTGATATTCCACAGAAAGCGGTCGAAACAAGTAGTTTTGGGACTGAGGAGTCACCACAAACTTGTGCCCCACCGCATCCGTGTCCATTTGGAACACAAAGGAGTGGTTGTGTGGACTGCTTCTACCAGTCTCTTCCACTACAAAATTTTTTGAATTGCTCAACGAAAGATCGCTAAAAGGTCCTTCTTAATCCAACCATATTCCGAAACACCCAACCTGATCAGTATCTTAAACTTGTCTTCATTCGACGGCTCTTTGGTCAGGATGGAGACAGAAACTTGAGTTTTGAAAGCTTCTAAAATCAGTGGCTCAACGTTCGGCACTCTTAATTGGTCATTTTTTGTGGATGAAAATAGCTGATGACAAGAGTTGATTGTATAAAAGTAAGTGCCACTTTTTTCAAAAAACAGTTTGTTCGACCCTTCCTCGAGGCTGACAGTCTTGGTTTCAGATTCTTTGTCTTTCGATACCAAAGAATATTTCTGGAGAGAAAAAAAATTAGTGTATAAAGATTGAAAATGTTGAACAAATAAAAAAATTTTACCATTTCAGCCTGAAAACATAGAAGTTTAATATGTGTCAATTTAAAAAAACGTCAAAAAAACAGTCCGAGATTAAACAGATTCCAGTTTTTCTGCACCCCTTTACCTAACTCCAAACTACTAAAGAACTACTTTTCGATCATAAAAAAGGCCCAATGGTGTGGCTGAGGTAAACTCTTACCAACTCATACGCTGGAGAAACAAAAGTAAAAAAACAGAATTTGTTCAATCTTAAACAAACTACAGGCTTAGCGCATTATAATCTCCAAGGTGATAGAGCTCCAGTTTTGACTAGACTGTTTTCAGACACAATTTTCGTCTCAATAAGGTGCTCAGTGCGTCGAATGACTTATCGAAGAAGGCAAAAGCATGGCAAGCTTTTAGACGAGACATTAACGAGAATTTCGAATCGCGAATTGAAACATGAAAGCGCCATATGCAGAAGCAATCGAACAGTGTAACGCCAGCTTTAAGAAAGCCATGTCAATAGGAAGAGAACGTCGGAGCCTGCGCAGAATACGGCATAGAAAAGTGGATGGTTCGAAGTGTTCCTGCAAGCAAGTCCAAGCTGAGGAGATTATAATGCCAAAGCTTATACTCGCTTAACTGATTACCGCATGAGAAGTCTTGACTTTCAAAACAAAGCCTAAACCCATAATTTAAAACATCTTTTGATAGCCAACAAGAATAACTACCGCTTTGGTGAAACGCCACACCGCCCACATCTTTGTCGACTACATGTACAACTTGTTCGTTCTGTTTCCACCAGATGTTGTAGTCATCACTGATTTTGACTGCAACCATTGTGTTTTGGTATTGCACAATACACATCTGTTATTTTCAACAAAACCTACCCAAATATTTTCCTGCAGGCACATCCGAAAATCGGAACACTGAGTTGGTGAATTGTTCTTGCACTACCCTCCCCTCACTCAATATTTGAACCATAACATCTTTGCAGTTTTCTAAGGCACAGACTTTTATTTGTAGTATGACTACATGCCTATCGCAATAGAAACATACCAAAACAAATGACTTTTCCGCTGACACTAGCTTTAAATTGAGTAAAACGAACGTCTAGCTGTGGAAAAGTGCGGACATCCAACTGTTTTGACTTTGGAGCAAAAGATAGAATAGTTTGGGACGGCTAAAGATGATATTAAAAAAGAAGAAGAGTCTGAGAATATTGGACAGACCATGATGACATAGTTGGCTGGAGGAAGCATTTGGCAAAACTGATTATCCTTCTCAGTCACTCTGATGGTCTCGAAAGCCTCATCGTGTCCTTGCAGTTTGATTAATAGTTGAACAGAGTTGTCTTTCTCCTTGCTTGCTTTGCCGTCTGAGTCAAACTCAACAACTCCACAAACGTCAAGTCTGAAAAGTGTTAAGTAGAAAACAAAAGGACTCCCACCCTGGACTTATACTTTCATGTCTCATCCAGATATTCAAAAAAAAACCTCTTGATAGCAAAGCTGAGAGGATTGAGATGACTAAATGACAGTTTTTCTTTCAGCTCACCAAACTCAAAATGTTTCTTAAAAGCAGTAAGATGATATTTTCCCTCCTTCAGCTTTTCTGAAAAAAAATTGCTTAGTATTTTTTTTAACAAAGCCAACTGAAAAAAAAACACCATACTCAATTCAAAGTTGCCTTTGCCATCTGTCACTGCCTTCTTAACTCCATTTACGGTTATTTCTACACCCTCGATTGGAGCTGCACCGCTGGAAATTTTGCCACGAAGGTTGAATGAACTCACTTGCAAAATTGCCTGAAATATATTTGAAGATAAAAGAGACTGAACAATACCTCATCCAACCTCATCAGCTTTGGAATTGATCTTGACAAACCGTTCTTCCGGCTCAAAGTTCAAGTCCAGATAGTCGTTGGAAAATGCTGCCTTTATGGAATACTTCTCTGGTGGAAGGCAGTAAAACTGAGCCACGCCGCTCTTATCCGTCTTTAGGCTATAAAGCCATGTAGAGCCACCTGAATAACCAAAACAACCCATCAAAAAGCGGAGAAGAGGGTAACTATTAATTGGCTACTTTGTTGACTATTAGGCTTTTCAGAGTTGATCGGACTGTTTTCAAACTAAAATAAGAAATTTTGTGTTAACCGCAAGCAAACCTTTTGATCGGCTGCGGTCAATTCACAGACTGGTCAATTCAGGGATGGTATCTGTAGGGTTGTCGGTTCGAGTAACCATTTTCGGGTAATTGGAACCGAAACCCGGTATCGGTTTGGTCCGGATTCCCGAAAATTTCGGGTGTCCGACAGCACTAGGTATTTGTTCTATGCGACAGCTCTCAATGATTCCAATTACCCTCTAATCCTCAAAGATGGATTAACAAAATTCCTGCACTAGGTTTTGTTCTAGGGCAGAGCACAGCCAGCTTACTTGTTCAAAATTTTGTGTCTTCGTTTGACAGTCTGTGAATTTACCGTGTGCCCTTTTCATCAGGTAATGAAACATGCCTGGACATTGATGTTAGATGAGAGTATGACCTGCAATTACAAAGAGGTAGATTGCGAAAAAAGAACTCCTTTTTACCTCGGCCTGAGGGAGAGGTAATCCATAGGCATTTATGATTATAACCTATAAAGAACTAAATTATCTTGGAACATATGCACCGAGTTGAGAATTATGCACAACTTATGCATGGACTGACCTTTAGATTGTACCCAGAAACGGCTATGTCTGGTTTGACTAAGACGGGAGCATTGACCACTTCAACAGAAACTTTGCCACGATCAATGCATTGGGAACTGTCATGATCAGTGGAAACCATATACTTTCCTAATAAAAATACAGTAAGAGGTAGGGAAATAGTATATACCATATATCCTCTAATAATCCGACCAGGCGAAGCGGGTTTTCCCGTAGTTACCCTCTCCCCTAGTGGACTGGTTAATAGAGGATACACGGTGGGTGATTATCCACCTGATTTGACTCGGAATTCATAATTGCCCATCACATCGGTCAAAACAGTTCTGATAGATCGTCCACCTCAAGGAGTCAATTTTCATTTGAGAAAACAGTTTGTTGCCAAAATACCTTCATCGAAAAGTGTAAGCTTAAAATTCTCTGGCCCTTTAGTAGCTCCACCACTAAGCACTGATCCACTGATGGTGAAGCCACTTCTGAAACAATCAAATGACTCAAAGCTAGCTCAAACGTAAAACTTACAGAGAGAATAGGATTTCTTGGGAGCACTTGGCAGCATTGTTTTCATCATCAATGACTATTTCCTGCACCTCCGGCTCTGAAAATTGAATTTGTAGTTGAGTTGGGCAAGTAAAACCAACCAAAGATCCATCCTTTTGGAGCATTAAGTTTGAGCTTGAAACGGCCTTTGTTGTAGACAGGCACCATAAAGTATCCTAAATAAGCCTTTATTTGCAACCTTGAAACCCATAGTTAACAGACTAACGAACCGTTTTGTGGATTACAGCTGCTCTCATATTTCAGGTTGCCTTCTTTGGTGAGCAATGTTACCTGTAGAATCATAATTTACACGATAAACACTGGACTGCTTATACCTGTATTTTAGACAAATCTAATGGAATGTTGACAGGCACTTTTACGAACCCTTCACATATCACCTTCGCATCGATGAACGGACACACGAAGAATGGTATTAGAATGCTGAGGCTAATTAATTTTGCCCAAATCATTGAGCACTGCCGATTAGAAATTCTGGAATAAATAGACTGACATATAAAGCCATATAAAGCAATCAAAGAGATGGTTTAAAATTCAAGGTTTAAATTTCCACCTATTATTATCGCCAGGATTGCATGCGAAACCTTTTTGAAAAACATTTTGGAATACTGTCTGGAAGAGCTTCCGCCAACATCGACAACCTCATTGCTACTTTTAGTGCCAAATGTCGTCATCATCCAACTTCACAGTGTTCAATAGAAAAGAAAAGAAGATGATTGCCAAAAAATTGAAGACGAATATGAATAACAAAAGCCAAAAAGTGAATTGGCGTGCAAGTATGTATGCTGACTAGGATCACATATCATTTACCTCTTTTTTCAGGAAAAAATGAGAGGCGTATGCAAAGGGAAAAGGAATTTTTAGATTCTGTGGAAAATGGATTGCCTGAGGTTTCACATGTTGCTATCGAAAAGGCTGAGAAGATGGAAGCAAGTAGTCCATCCTTACTTGGCAATCAAAGTAAGTAAGTAAAAGTGTTATAGATGAATTCATTGTCATGTCTCCTCCGCTTTAGAGAAGTGGTATTCTCTTACAATCGCTCTTCCCGGCTCCATTCTCAATAATACTCAAAGCACTGAATTACGAAGTTACGTGGCTGGTCAGGTAAGCATTGTCAACCCTTTTCTTTCCTTAGCACATCGGCCTTGTTTCAGATCGCGAGAACATGCGCCATCTTCTGTGTTGACGAAGTGGTAATCTTTGATGAGACTTCAAGGATGACACAAACGTAAGTTTTCATCACCAAATCTTCAGTTTTTAGCCCTAATTTCAGGCACTTGGACGCCTATTACTCAGGTAGTTGGGCTGACAGAGCGGAGCAACCATCTGAATCTAATATAGAGTGCAACTTTTATCTGGCGAAAATTATGGAATATTTGGGTGGGGTGTCTTTCGTTAAATGCTTTTCCGTCATTCTCCCGGATTTTTAGAGTGTCCTCAGTACTTGAGAAAGTCTCTCTTCTCGATGCAGAAACCTCTAAGATACGCGGGTGTGCTTGTGCTTTTTATTTTTGAGTTTTATGGGAGATGTGGCAATGCTTTTTAGGTCTTTTGAATCCACTAGACGCAATGCATCATTTGAGAGCCGACAACTTTGATGTGCCATATCGTGAGGGCGTTGTTTTGGACCCTCATGTAAAAAAGGGTCGTGCGCTGTTGTGTGACGTTGGTTTGGACGAGGTAATAAGCACGGAGTCGCACTTCTCTTACTAAAGCCTAGTTGCAGCAATTGCGCTTATCTCAGAACATTGTGATGCCTGCTGGAACAAGGTAATGCTTTGATTTTGTATAAGGTTTATACTTGCTGGTACGCGTGTTATTTAGGGTGACGGTTAAAATCTTATCCGATAGGAATGGTAACTATTGTTTTTTTTTTGAGCTTTTATCATGCCCATCTATCTTGCAGCGGCCGGTGAGCTTCAGGGCACGATAACGAGTCCCCGTGCGATAAGGTACTGTTAAAGAAATTGTAAGTTCTATTTTAATTAGAGCAAAGATTTGCAGAGAGGAGGCAGGGCTTTACTGGGGATACAAGGTTCGCATTGCCAAGAGCTTGTCCGATGTCTTCTCGAATTCCAGATACGATTTTATTATTGGTGTGAATTTAAAGTTATGAATTGTAGTGCAAGACACTTTTTTTGCTACATACTATTTTACTTGTAAATTAGGCACATCGGAACGTGGCTCTCCCATTGATCAATTGGAAATTGACTGCAAAAGGAATAGGTATTTGTAGTCTTGAAATTTAAAGACTTTTAGATAGTTTTTTAGGAACGTCATTGTTGTTTTCGGCGGATTGGGTGGACTAGAAATTGCGGTTGACTCTGATGAAGAAATTTCTCAAACAGATCCAGCAGAGTATTTCAGCAATTATGTCAATTCACTGGTAGGCATTAATTTTTGATGTGCTTGGCCATTTTAAGCTATTTTTAGGTCGATCAGGGTAGTCGCATTATTAGGACAGGTAATTTTCGACTGCCGTAGGTATCATCCAATTGTATTTTTAATCTTGCCTTTTAGAAGAAGCCATTCCGATAACATTGACCTCATTGAGAAGTCTCCTCGATTCTCAGGGCTAGTGTTTGTCTACAATTCTCCTTGTTATTGTTGTTATCCTTTGATTTCTTTTAAAAGCTTCTTTAAATGGAATAAAGTGTTTTTTCCTAAAGTTGAATAGCTCTGTAAATAGATTGCGGTTCAAGCATGGATAACTGGTCTTATGGGTTTTCGTTGATTACAAGCGTGGGCTTTACAGGCTTTAATTCCGTGCTTTAGTTTCGAATCCTGATTCAATGATTTTGAGGCGAGTAGGTAAATGCACCTGCTTTTGCCGATGTGTTTTTCCCAAACTTTATTTTTTAGGTTCCTTCGCCGTGAACAACTTCAGGAGGCTTCAGGTAGACAAGATCTTGCCGAAATATGAATCTAAGGGTGTAAAGCAGGTACTTGAAAAGTTTTATGTCTGATTTTATGCGGTTAAATTTGCAGAGTCTTTCGCTTGCATCACTATCCTCAGCGGTGCCAGAACGAGAAAGAAATTTTCCGAGGAAGTACAGGAGGATTACCCGCTTTGTTGTTCCTCAGAGGCCACTTCTTAAGTGGTTGATACTTGGAACGTTGAGCGGTGGAATAGGTATACTAGTACCGTTTATCGCAAATATACATGACTGATTGGTGGTTTATAGCTATTTACGGGTGGCAACTCTTCGGTATGCTTGCAAAATCAGTTGCGACTGTCATATTATAAAGAAATTGCTTTTAGCTCCGGACTATCGGTCTAAAGAGGATCCAGGACACTACTATACTGATTGGAAAATTCGCTTATACACGTCTTTGCCTTTAAATGCTGTTTCCAGGTGTTTTTTTTTGGTGCGTAGAAATTTCACAGATGTATGAATTTTAATAAGGTTGCAAAATGTTTTGCAAAATTATTAGGCTGGTTTTTATTCAACGAACCACACTTCCTAAATCACCCCTTATATTGAAAGAATTAAAAAAGAAAATTTCAGAATGGTCGGCGTCCTGGCTAAGTAAGTACCATTTTTGCTTTATTTTTGACGTTATATTAATTTGTTCGGAAAGTTCGGTTCGTTTTGCCTTGGTCCCCTCCCTGTGGGTCCTCCTATGGTATTCTCTTAGGATCAAGGCAAAGCAAACCGAACTTTCCGAGCAACCCAATAAAAATAACTTTTAGCGTTCCGGTTCCGGTTTCCATGCGAGAGTCTATTTACGGGGCGTATGCAAAGGTAGGTGCTTTTTTTTTCTATGGTTCGCGTTTACCAAAATACATTTAGGCCTATGATTGCAGAATGGTTTGTAAAGCTTACAAATATTGGGTAGTAAGGAGATGCTTCCAATATTTTTGGTGTTGTCATGAAAAAAGTTCTACAATTAATGTTTAGGACGAGGCCGTAGAAGAGTCGTTCACTGCTTATCCGGTAGATAATACCTAAAAGAGTTAGAAAATCTGTCGGAAGTTGTTTAGACATTCGCGGCATTTTTTAATAGGAACCTGAAGGAAGGAATTAGGCCTATTAGTTCTTCTTTATTGGTAAGGCAAATTTCAATCACTTTAGTTAATTACCAATATGTTGGTTTTGAGGTATCGCCAGCAGATGGCACGGTGACAAAGATTTTTGCACTCTTCAGGAAGAGAAGTTTACTGGATGCTTTTTAGGTTACCCATTTCGGAAAGGTCGTTGATGGAAGGGTTGAATACGTGAAGGGAAATGGTTAGTATCAAATTTTGACATTCGTGTGCTAATCAGCTTTTTTAGATTATGAGATACATGTATGAGTTCGTATTTATTCGTGTTTAGACAAGTGTCTGTGAGACGGTTGCTAAACTGGATGTGACGAAAAGTGTGTACGCGTTTGTTTTAGGAATTCTTGGGTCCGATTAACACGGACACAAAAGTGGGCAATTCATTGTTTCAAGTAGTCATCTATCTGGCGCCGGTAATTTTTTGTAAGTATTGTCAAAGTTTGATTCTATCTTTAGGGTGATTATCATGCATTCCATTCGGTTAGATAGTTTTCGCAATGAGCTTTCTGGAAAATTTTCATGTGTAATGTGTGCTTTGTTTCCAGCCTGCTCATTGGAAGGTACTGGAAAAGGTTCATCATCCCGGTTTGTTTAATTTTATTTGTTGTGTTGTTTAGCAGAACTTGAATTTATTTTAAAGTTTTTTAAGGCTTTCTTCTCTCGGTGAGACCTGCCTATTTTGATTGGATACCTAAACTATTTTGCCTGAATGAGAGAGTTGTGCTAAGCGGTCTTTGGCGGTATGGATATTTTTCGGTAATCTTTTGTTTCCTGAGTCTTTGATCACAGTTACTGCGATGCTTTTTAATAGAAAAAGTTTGCAAGGAAAAAAGTTTGGATAGGGGGGAAATGGTGTTAATTTTGGTTGGATCAGTGTCTGCGCCTAGTTTTTCATACCCTAATTTTGTTTCTTACAGTTGAGTGCCGTGGCTGCCACTAATGTGGGTGATATTGTCATAGATTCGGTAATTTTTAATTTCTGGTTTTCTGTTATCTTCACCATCACTTATCATCTTCTGACTTATTAAACTCAAAATATTTCCGGTCAAAGTATTAATACTTGTTTTTAGAAGCCAGTCAAAAACAGGAAAATTCTCGAGTCGGAGCAATATAGCGTTTTTGATCAAAATTATCACTTATCACCGGGTAATTGAAATGCAGGGTGTGCCAAGACATTTAAAAAGCTTTGAGAGGATAAAAATTTATTTCTGGGTTGGCTTCCACGAATCAGTTTTTACAGATTGATTCTGCTTGGTCTAACAAATTTGTGGCGTTGAAATAATTGAATGTTTCAAATTTCTGGACACACTCTGTACTCTTTCGAATGGATATGTTATTCGACTGTTGTATTAAGGAACAAAAGTTGGTGAATTTCGTCTAGGATCCACAATCGTTTTGATTTTTGAAGCTCCCTCCAATCTTCAGTTTGCGATAAAAGCAGGTGACAACCTTCGCTATGGTCAAGCTCTTGTTGTACAGGCCTTGTGATGTTCATAAATGTGAAACAGATGTGCTAAAGTTATTGTAGATTGTAATTGTTGCAGCTTTATTGGATAAAAACTTAACCTGTCTGATGTTTTTTCAAACTTCCAGCTTCTAAGTTGCATCCTCAAAATAATAATAAGTAGTGTTATTGGTTCGGGTACCCGACAACCCTAGTCACAACCAAATGCAGGTCGGGTAAAATGGACTGGCCGAAATTTTAAATTTAAGTTTGGACATCTCCTTGGTCTCGTATGTTTGGAAATACCCTCGCAGCTGAGTGTGGTAAATCGACCATCCTCCACGCGGTTCAGTTTTGTAGATTCCACTGTTAGTGGGATGTTTGTGATATCTGTAGGCGCGAAAAATATATGCTAAAGTGATTGTGTTGCTTTATGGAATAAAGTTTCAATTTGTCTGCAGTTATTTTAACTTCTTATACTAATTTTATGAGGCCTGAATAAAAATCCTGCGCATTTAGTTGGAGCCTCAGTGCTCAATCTCTTTGTGCAAACTGGTTGCGTATTTATGTGTTTACGATTGCCATCTCGATAAAAACATTTGCCTTTTCCTCGTCCACAAGCAAACTTGTGCGGAGGATTACGCAAGTGTCCCTTTGCAGAGAGTGCACCTTTGTCAATCCCAACCATTAACTTGTTTGCTCGGCACCTTCTTTGCTTTGCTAATAAATACTGGTGTTGTGACTTTAGAAGCAGGTGTAACTTTTTGAGTAAGAAGGTATAAAATTTTTTTGAATGTGGTTCTGGGCATTCATCCGCGAGAGATCTGCCAACTCTGCTCCACAAAAAAAGCAATTTCCGCTTTTGGCCAGTAGTGATGAAGAATGGGAAGAAAGGATATTGCCGCTTTCTCCGGCACTGCCGCCATTCAGGTAGAAGAGAAATGTGGTGGGCAGATTTTTATAGCACTAACTAGTCCATGCCCTCATACAGTCCAATCTGCAATGTGGCAGGCTCATCCATGGAGTGTGTGTGTGTGATTCTTTGACGGCATTTAACCGACACTTTCAACAATTGGGCCTACTAATTGCAGGCCACCTCTTAGTTATCGAGTCGGGTAATACACCCTCACTGCAACCAAATTAGGGGGGAGGGCGATCGGAGGTTCTACGATATATATTGTATATTCGACTGCGCGATGTAGTGGTTATGTTTTGAGATTGAAGGTTTGCTAGGAAACGCAGGTTCGACGCCCAGTGGCTTATCAGGGAAATTAGTCAATTTTAGTTGTTGATATATAATATACCCTCGGCATAACATACACCTAAGGTCGATCTCCGAGGGTGGACAGGATATTAAGTGCACCCCCCCCCC
>BBSZ01010626.1:0-11218 GCA_000981365.1 Subanguina moxae | reverse complement strand
CTTTTTATGCCCAAATGCAAGGGTTGAACAAATGATTGCGTAGAAAACTTTTATTTGATGATTTGAAACAAAAAAAAACTCTGTATATAAAATAAAAAACATTTTCAGTCATGTGCTCAAAAGAGTTTGTAAATCAAGTAGATAAATCGCAATATTCACATGTATTGTAGAGACTAGATAGATCTAGACACGAGAACAATTCACAAAATGTTACTAACCCTTTGATTTCAACACAATACAGACTAGAGTTCTTCGTCTCCTTCCGGCATGTTTAGCAGTGTATTTTGCTGTAGAAGTTGCAGTTCTCGCCTGGTGTTTTCATGAGATCTCTGCTCCTACAATTTTTTAGATAAAACCACTTTACCCAGTAGACAACCTTGTACTTGGTATTTTTACCAGTGGGCATACAACTAAGCCGAGACCCGGCCTGTACCCTGTAGCAGTGGGAGTGTGCTGGGCCTATAATTCAGAGGTCGGTGGATCGAAACCAGGCAGTGCTACCAATACCCTGACCTAGGTTTAGTGATTCAGGCCTAGCCTCTTTAATTTTATTTGGTTACTCCTGCTTTCACTTTTACACCTTCGACCCACCCCTCTGCTCGTCAAGACAGAAGACCGTTGATATGAATTTTAGCTAATAGAATACACACCATGGCAAGCTGAGCTTTTAGTTGTTCAGTGAGTAGCTCGAGCTCTCGTTTTTCCTTCAAGGTCTTCTGCAACCACCACTGATATTTGGAGAGCTGGTCATCAAAAGAAAGGTGTCTCTCTGATTCTAGCGCTCCTCCATCACCATCTTCGGAAACAAAGCCGGAGGGAGACTAAAATACATGTCTTAACAACTTATGAATGATAAAAACTATGTATAAGATTTTGCAACCAGATCGGAATCGGTCCTAAACCCGGGATTGGTCTAAACCTGTCTGTGCTAAAGCTTTCAAAAAGAGACAGCCTTAGTGCACAGATTTGTGATGCAACCTTCTGTTTGCTTCTCATTTCTTATTTTTTGCGTGGGGATCAGGCAATTAGGAGAAGTGGGCTCATTGGACAAAAAATCATCAACTTGAAATTGTACGTTCATTTCTCCTCTCAACACCTCAACCTGAGTGGGAAAAGCTTAAGAATTGTCGTCACTATTCATCGTTTGTGTGGCCTAAAGTCTGAAACCTGCCTACAACCGTCGTTAACGTTATCTACATATACCAAAATGTCTGTTGGGCTCGTCCAGTACCTCTAATTGCCTAGCCTGCTAACTTATCAACTAAAAATACCTTGGGCTCACTAGCATAAGAAGGGAATCCTAGAATGTCGTCTGACTGAGCTCTATTCAACTCCTGGAATAGACTTTCTTTCTAAACATGAGACTTGATAAAGCCCAAATTTACTACTCTGTAAGCAGAAATTTCATTGAGCTGGTCATGCACTGAGTTGCTAAACTTTTTTGGGTGTGCTTTCCGAGAAGTCGAATGAGTGCTACTAGGAACCCTGAAACAGCTGGTTTACTTTTTTCGAATCATTTCATTACAAACTTACGAAATTTTTTTCCTTTCGCTTACAGCACTGGGTGAGAAAAATACTTCATTGGGCTCACAAACAGTGGAAGAAGATCTTTCTTTATGTCCATGTGAATGGTCCTGTAGAATCAATAATAATACATATTACATATGCATACACAAGAGCGTTTAGGTCTTGTTTTGTGATTTATCTTGCTTTTTTGTTTACTTTTTTCCTATTTGACCATATAAAAAGCATTTTTTACTATTTTTAAGGGATCAAGGGCTGTATTAAGGGAGGGGAAGGGACAAGATTCCTGAGAAATAAATGTATTTCAGACCTTTCTTGCCATAATCCAGTGAGAAAAACATGGTAAAAGGACAAAGGACTGCCCCAAAAACTTGAAAAATCCAAAACAACAAGTAAAAGTGTTAATTTATTTTTGTAATCCTTACAGCAGGCAGCTCCTTGAGCGGCTTCTGTATGGATCGGTTGGAAAAGTTGAAGAGCCTTTCCTCAAAACTGGTGCACGGCGAGTTTTGTACTGAAGTGAACTCCTTGTTGCGTGTTTTGAACATCTCCTGGTAAGTCAGTGGCTGCTTTGCAAAAGTGTCTGGCGTCAATATCTGCACATCCTGGCCTTTGACTGCTGGACAATTGGGGTCTTCACAGCCTCTTCTAGGGTTTCCATCGCTGGCTGGAGCAATCATCAAAATCCTGATCTGAGTCCTTTCCTCAAAAATCTGCCTCATTTGATCCAAGGATAGGGTGGCAACAGCTAGGCCTTCCATCTCAACCAGCCGAGAACCTTGTCTTAGTCCAACTTTCCAAGCTGTTTGATACATCTCCACATCAGTGACCACGCCTTCCTCCTGTATAATGGGTTAGTATGTGTACTTGGTAACAGCAGTAGTTCCCTATAGTGTGCTGACCTGTATATGGAAGCCTAGAGAGTCGTTGGGTCTGTTCTTCCGCAGGATCAATTCCTTGGCTTCATCCCCATTGGTGACTGCTTCCAGACGTTTGAGCAAAAAGTTGAGTTCACGATCGCTGCCATCACTAGCACAGCATCTCATGAGCAGCATGTCTCCGTGGTCATAATACACCTTTAGACTGAAGAGAGAAAAAACTGACTATAATGGATTATAAGGCCCTCCCAAAAAGTAATATATCGGAACATCCTATAGAGTCCAAGTCCAAAAATTTACCCCAGTTCGGTATTTGCCCAGCCAATGATAGAGTGAGTAGGGGTGGCAAACAGCACAGTTCCCGAAGGGCATTCCAGAAGCACAAAGCTGTCAGCAGAAACTCCCAATATACAGCAGATTCGTTGGTTCAAGAAGTGGTCATGCAAGTCTACCATCCAACTCAAGGCACCTCGGACATTGGCGCCCAGAGTCGGCTTTGGCATCTGGCGCTCTTTTCTTTTGACTGAACCGCCCAGGAAGCGGCCTAACAATTTTTCGCGTCATTCATTTTAATCAAAAATGTATTACTTGCGATGCGACTAGGACCCTCATTTGAGTGTGCTGTTACGTAGTTCTCAGACAAATCTTTCAGAGCTTCTCTTCTTGTGCGGGCAGCCATAGCAGCAAATTTTTTGGAGCGGTGTACCGCGTTCTCAGCATTGATTACTACCAAACAAAATAACTTTAATGAGAATTATTAAGAAAGAAAGATACTTTTGGTGAGCAAAAAGTCATGAAATTCGGCGCATTTTGTGTAGCTGGCTCCAGCCTGAATGGGTGGTCCAAAGGCTGGCACATCTTTGGCCTTCAAGTAAAGGAAATTAGTTGTTTTTCAGCTAAAATTTTTTGCTAAAAACATACACGAGACACAGCCACCCTAAACAATTGAGGAGTTTATTTAAATTATTTGATCAAAATGTTTAGAAGGATGAGAAAAAGTCTTAGGGTAAACCAGGGTGTCAAAAAAAGCCAAAACAACAAGGCCCAAAACAGGTGACCAAGATGATTTTTCCAAATTTCAAAACCGCGCCGACTTGTCGGGCAATTTTGTGAATGCTTGTTTACCCGTAGGAGACGTTGTCAGTGCATGGGTTGCTGGCTCTGACCACAATGAACACATGCTAAAATTGCTAATTTTAGGCCCTATCTTATTTGTGCATTCACTTAAAAGTACCTGAAAGTGAGACCGCACTGTTATTGGACTAAAAGGAAGGGCATTTGGGTCCTGGAAGATAATGGTGACCATGTCATTTCCAATATGCCTCTTCCTTGACAACTGTTGTTTGTTGTTGGGGGTGAAAGGCAGCATGGTTGAGACGTGGAACATTATTTCGTGTGAGTGATACTCTGTGTAGATGCTGAAATTGTTTTAGTGAAAGTGTCTTCTAAAAGTTTGACTGCTGACCTGTATTCACCCGTTGTGTCTCCTCGTGTGTCCAGCCCTCCTTTGTAGGAGTCGAAACCCTTGAGACGAACTCTTGTACCTAGGAAGTCTAGGAATTCTTCGAAAGCAGCCGAAGAATGTTCTGCAATAGTTCTGCATTAAAGCTCTGTAAATATATCACAAAATTTTGTTAGGGCAAAGACGGTATCAAAACTTTGGATATTATTTGTATGCCATATCAAATTTTGACGCTTTCGGTTATATCCCTTCCCCTTTTTCAAAAAATGCTCAAAAATCATTTTTAATCAACAAGTTTGTTAAATAAAGGCCAAAATAGTAACTTAGAGGAGAATAAGGGCTGAATGGGGAGGGGAAGGGAGTAATATGAGGCCACTAATTTGATGGGCCCTTTAACCGTCTCCCTTACTGAACCAGAGCAAAAAGTGCCTCTAGATGCATTTATTCCTCAAGAGTATTGCTCGGATTCATCTCGCAGGCAAGTCTGTGAGCGCATATCTAACTCTCGAGCCATCTTCGCTCCCTTATGGGGCCGATGGGGACTCGGGGGCTTGGAGTTGAGATGTGCACACAAACATACCTGAGAGATAAATCACTCTAGAAGCAGCTCTGGATGCATGAAAATAGCATGCATACCAGAGCTTCTTTATGTGGTAGGTCGTTGCAAGGGAAACTATGTTCAAGATCTTCTCTTTACCTGGATGGGCCCTCCTTAAAAAGTGGCCACTTAATTGTCCCTTCCCCTCCCCTACAACGGGTTGATTTAACTTGTGATTCTTTGTTTGTTCGATCTCAAATTAGACCCACCATTGTTGTACATTTGTTCTTCGGTAGATTGACCAGCCCGGCAGTAGAGCACCCCCACCTTGTAACGAGTGTAGATAGGTTGCTCATCTATTTTCAGCAAAACCTCCTCCACCTTGGGTGAGATCAGGGCAGGTCTTAGGCATCCGAATTGGATTTGTGGGCAAACCAGCTCCATTAGTTCCCTCATCAAGGTTCTAGAGCTTCTCTCCTGTCTATCCTGAGCAGTTTGGGAAAGTGCTTCTTCCGGCACTGCCACTCGCATTGTCAGCAACTGAAATCAAACAATGTTGTGGGGTGGAGAAATAAAAAAAAAATTACATCAGATATTCTCAATATCATGCGATAAAGGGTGTGAGAAACTACGCCTGTAGGCTCCTTCCTCTCTGATGTCTCTCGCACTAAAGAGATAGCCATAGGACCAAAGTGATCGTCTGTGCCGAAATAGTTGACATGGGGTCTGCCAGCAAAACAGTGACGAAAGTAGTAACTACAATAGTTTTCTAATAGCACACTCTTCATTCTTATGGCCGATTTGTTTAAAGAAAGGGACTTTGAGAAACACTAACGAACCTTCCAATGTCTTGTGGCTCAATTACAATCTTGGTCTGTCGAGAAGCACAAAGACGACCACCCAAATAGACGTTTGACACATCCTCTAAGACGCCAGCTTCACAGGCTGAAAGTTAAGGCGTGTTTTGTGGTGTAAAGCTCTGCATGCTATGCGAAAGAGTATTGGACATAAATTAGTCGGCTTAGGCTAAGGCAATCTAGGCAGGACTCAGCTTGTACCCTGTTTCACCCAAGCTTGGTGGCTTCTAGCTAACACATGCTGGCCTATCCTAAGCCTAAGGCATAGTTATATGCCTAAATGTAGTACCTGGGGTTTAATTTGTAACTTCCCTAAAACTGGCTTACTATGACGAAAAGGGTCGGGAATAGCTTTCTTATTGTTTTTTAGCGTGTTAGATATGCTTAGAATGAGCTTGCGCACCATTTTCCTGAGCAAAATAAAAAAAATTCGAAAAATTTTGAAAAAAAAACAATAGGTGAGACATAAGGAAAAATAGTACCTATTCTAGGACAGAGCCAGCAATCTTATACCTGTATGTTCTCGTTGCCAATTTTCGTTGTCCTCCTCTTGAGAGTGTTTGTTGGTCACATGGTTGAGTCTAGCTGCCATGTTTTGTCGGCATAAAGCCACCCTTCTTATTGGCTCTATTCCCAGTTCATTTCTAAAAAGGGGTTTTATGTGTTGATATAAAGAATCATCGAATCTAACCGAAAAGCGGGACAACTGGCCAACAATTCGTTGGATTTACCGTCTCCGGCATCGTCCTCCGAAGGGCTTTGTGCCTTAAAAGTTGACGCTAAATACAAGACTTGGTCAGAAGTTTGTCTACCTGTGAAGCGCCAGTGGGACGAGCTGCTTCCAGAGTGGTTGTGGGGGGTCCGAAAATCAAATAAAAAAATTTTTCGATATTTACACAGCCACAAAAAGTTACCGATCCCCCAGGCAGCTGCTAAGGAATGGGAGTCGTGATATGTGACTAGACGAGGGTATGGAGGATGCCATTCACTGGAATTGTGGTCTTTTGATGATTTTTAATAGATCTAATACTACCTCAATGACTCTTCTTTGGTCATGCACAGCTCCGCAGAGTTGCTCTCAAAAATGCTGGACTCAGTGGTGATATTTGCACTGGAGCCAGTCATTGAAGCAGATGGAAGGCCTAAATTAAACGCTGGTTTTAGGTTATAATCTGGTTATAATCCAGTGGAATCATAGTAACCATTTCTAATCGATCCTCGTCCAGAATTGCTAGACGAACCAAATTACAAGAAAATTACCTACGTGCCAAAATAAAATGACTAACCACTGAAAGAAGTGGTACAGTTGGCTGTTGTTGTAGCACTTCCGTGCATGAAAAAGACCTTGTATCAATCAATTGGCAAAATGAAAAATTAGATCATGAAAGGGTCAAGTAAATGAATAAATATTTCCGCCGGATAGGCAATAATTTAGCAGTTTTATAGCAAAATAAAGATTAGTAGATCAAATCAGTTTCCCCTGGTAGGTATAACCAATGTCCAGTCCATTGGTTTTGTGAGACATGGATTTTTTCCAACAATAATTCATGTACGCTTCCTACACTCTAAATTGAAACAAGATTATGTCACAATCAGATTTTGTGTGCACTGAGGTTTTTTAAAAACAAATTCGGTACTTACAGCCCCAATTAGACTAAGAGTGGAGCCCGATTTGAGTCAGTCTGGAGTTTCTGTGTGCCTTGGAGGACCAAGGCAAAAAGCGACCTTTTATGACGAAAAGGGGCGGAAGATAGTTGTTCTATCCTTTTTAGCGTATTAGGAATGCTTGGAAGGGTTTAAACAAAGGGCCTCAGAGCGCATAAGTACCGAAATTCGCCAATTCAAAATCCCACTTGATTCAAATTGAAAATTGTTGTAAAATTAAACAGGTCAAACAAAATGATGGCAGGAATACATGAAGCAGAAAGGATTGACAGCCAGAAATAACAGTGTTTTTTGCTTAGAAGAGCCTTAGAAATGCTTCAATCACTAAGCAAGAAGCAATCGATAGAAGGCAGTCAATTGTTTTTTGGCTTCAAAATAAAAGTCAATGCTGTCTTTGTGACTGCTAGCCGGCCTAATCCAGCTAACAAGTTGTGGGTTTGAGTCTGGGTAAAACACTTGCTTTATCAACTGGTTTATCAATTTGCAGATTTTAAAAAAAGAAAAGGTGGCTTAAAGCTAGACAAAGAGAGGAACACAACAATTTCCGGCAGCAGCCTTGTTTTTTTTTTTCTCTTTCTCCAGACTTTTGAATGAGACCAGTGTTTTGTTTTGTTCTCTTCCTCTTCTATTTCACTTTTGAAAAAAAAAACTTTTTGTCTAAACTTGAGCTGTGAAAGAAGCAAGATAGAGGAAGATAAGAGCTGAATTGAGTGCGATAAGAGGCGCTACTTGATTACACACCCCCTCCCCCCAAATCAAGTTTCCAAAAAGTGTTTAAAAAACATTTTTATGTATAATAAGAATAGGGCCACTTTGTAAAAAGGGCTACTCAACCATATTTTATTGGGAAGAAGGGCTGTATAAGAAAGGGAAGGGACATGTAAGGGGCCCTTCTATAGGAAAAGAGAAGATCTTGAACATAGTTACCCCTACAGGGACCTACCGCATGAAGAAGCTTTGGTAAGGAGGCTACGGCGGCTTGAGAGTTGGAAATGCGCGCACAAACTTTGTATGAATCCGAGAATACGCTTGAGAAATAAATGACCATTTAGAGCCTTTTTTGCCATAGTCCAGTGAGAAAAACATGGTAAATTTTTTTTTTGGGGGGTATATTACTTTAAGGAGCTATAATCACGTAGAGTCCTAGTTTTTAACCCAAAGCTTCAGGAATACCTGTGGAAATTCAGGAATTTTTATCAGGAATTTCCTGTAAAATGTACGATTAGCCGAAAAAAGTATTTGCAGGCAAGTATAGAGCTCTAGTAAAAGAATTTTGCTGTTGAAAACCTTGTCAACACATAAATTTTTTTCACACATCTGTGAACCAGAAACAAATAACGCAAATAAAGTGATCCCCATATATATTTATCATGCAAAAATCGATCGTTTCCGGTGCAGATTAAAGTCTTTTGTTCAACCATTTGCTAAATTGTGAGGGCTAAATTCATGAATGCAAATGTTTTTTGATTTTTCCCACTTCTTTTTGGCAGCACAATTAAAAAGAAATAAAAAACACGTAAAAGCAAAGTGACGAATGTTAAAAGATCGTACTTGTTAGAGACAACAAAAAGCGTCTAAATTTGAATGTGCGCTATTCTTTTTTGAAAGTTTTTCTTAAAAATGTTAAAATAACTTTTATAACTTAAAGAAATTTTTACTCTACTGGATTATATCAACCCCCCCCCCTTCCCCTGTAATATGCTGGACTATGGAAAAACAGGATCTAAATGCATTTATTTCTCAAGAGTATTGCTTGGATTCATCGTAAATCTGTGAGCGCATCTTTAACTCTCGAGCCATCTTCGCTCCCTTATGGGGGCGACGGGGGCTTAGTGGGCTTGGAGTCGAGATGCGCACGCAAGCATACCTGAGACATAAATTACTTGCGAACAAGCTGTGGATGCATGAAAATAGCATGCATGCCAGAGCTTCTTTATGTGGTAGGTCCTTGCAAGGGAAACTATGTTCAAGATCTTCTCTTTTACTACAGAGTGTCCCCTTACTTTTTCCTTCTCCTTCATTCATTTATTTTTTTTTGGGATGAGAGGAGGTGGTATAAACGTAGTAAGGGTAATAAGACCAGTTTAAGCTAGGATTATAGATCAAAAAAGTTACTTAAAGGCTGGCTTAAACAAACAAAAAGAAAGAAAGAAGGATATATTGAAGGTGCGACCTCTACAGAAAGGGTAGGGAAAAATATCTCCTAAAGGTTTTCCATTACACCAAGGAATCAGATGTGCTCATAACATGCGAGCTTTCCCTTTTTTTTAATTGCCAAAATTAATAAAAAAGCAAGAAAATTGGCAAAAAAGCTTTTTCCACACACCACATGGCTGAAAAGCCGATAGAGGAATATCAAATTACAAGCTCTTGTAAATAATTGAAGAAATAATGAAAATATGAATTGTGGATAACTGCTGCATAGACCACAATTTTCAACTTTTTGCTGCAAAAGATCTACAACTAAGAGTATGGTGAGGAACTCAAAAAGTTCAAACAAACGAAAGGAAAGAGGGATTGAGTGTTTTAGTTCCACTGCTTGTGTTCCGGTTGATCCTGCCGCCTGCTGCAGCATGCCCAAAAGGTGGGAGGGGAGCTCGTGAGCAAGTAATTTCCCCACAAAAAATCAACCAACGTTTTTTAGAATAGACCAGAGTAGATTAGCCGTGAACCGCTAAACTTAGCTAAATAGGGTATACATCTCGGTCAATCTACTCTAGCCTACCCAAAGCCTAAGCCTACCCCAGCCTAATGATCAGTTGTGCGCACAGGTGTAGTAGCTGGGGTTTAAAACTACTAATTTACACTATAAGGATGTTTACCCTACTCTTCAAAGGCAAAATATGAAAATTGTCGACCAAGTCGTTAAACAACTTGATGGATGCTATTTGTAGAACCCAAGAACTACACTTAGGCATACAACTTAGCCGTGGGCTTAGAGTAGGCAGGCTTAGTTTAGCCTTCTGTCACTTAAGTTTAGTGGCTGACCATTAAGCCTAAGTATGCCTAAGTGCCGAACCTGGGGTCTGAAAATACCATATACAAGGTTGTCTACCTTGATCCCTAACTCAAAATATGGAAGTAATCTTCGATGCAGACAGTATTTCCGGCGTGGTGTGTATTGTGTCTTTTGCAGCAGCCAAGGGACTTCAACTTCCCACCTGCTCCTTCTTTGTGCTCGAAAAAAGCACAGCACAAGTAGGTGGTTTCTGAGTCAACATCACCATATCTAAGCCCAAGAGCATAACAATCACAGGTCAACATGCACAAATTAACCGTCTTTTGCTTCTAATAAGTAACAGATAAATTTGCCAAGTGTGTTCAAAAAAAGCAAAAGTAGCTCAGTCAAATACTTCAATGAAAACAAGGTTAAAGCGTTAACAACAACAACAACAACCAGAAAAGAAGACACTTTAAAAAAGGTTACTTAAAACTCGTCAGCTGCCTAACCACTATTGGAAAATAGTAAGAAAGAAGCAGAGAAGGACAGAATCGAAACAACCTAATAATGAGCGCAAAGACGTACTTCAAGCAAGCCCAAAAAAGAGTTGGCCACGACCAACAAAAATGAATAGGCAAGAGCCAGGCATAAAGGCAGAGATCCGTCGGCTCTTTGGCCCACAAGATGGGATTGAGCCTGGAGGAAAGAAAAAAGGAGAAAATAAGGCTATAGGTTTGTGCTCTAATGGCTGGCGAGTGGAGCAGTGTGTGCGTGGAAATGAAAGAAATAATATAATAACAGGAATAGCCCCTTCTCTTTTTGATAGGAGCGGAAAGAGGAGAAAAGAAGAGGCAAAAAAAGCTAGCTGATGCTTTTGCCTCTGGCTTGTTGTGTGTGTATGGGTGTAAGAGCCTAAGTAATGTGCCAAGCTGGCAATGTTTATGCATACTCACATTGGTTGACAAGTCAGCTGAAGCCAGGAGCACTAACGACGAGAAAAGCTGCTGCTGCTGCTGCTTTTGCTGCTAGAGCAATGCATTAGTAATGAAGAGAGTGGATTGAGAGTCATAGAGAAACACACCCACAGCCACTTTTGGCCGGAAGTGCGGAGACGGCAAAACAAAAGCTAATGCACATATACAGGGTGAAGCGCGACCACGCAATATTAAAACTATTAATGAATGTTAACGATGAAGCCAGCGATTACGAAGCCCTGGACACCAAAGAAGTGGAAGTCGAGAAGGCAATGATCACCGGGAAAGAAACGCAAGCAACCTGGAATTTGGTCCCTCACCTCCGTCATTTCTTATGGCAGATTCCACCATTCTCGAGCACAGCGACACCCGGGCTGGA
>BBSZ01010624.1:0-20593 GCA_000981365.1 Subanguina moxae | reverse complement strand
TAGAAAATTCCAGTTTTTTACGTTATGGGAATTGTGGGAATCAAGGTAAACAAACGTAGTACCTGTGCTAAGAAATTACTATTCATAAGGTTGATCAAGGTAAAAAGTCAATTTTCGACCGAAATTCGAGCTTTTGCCTTGGTTTTCCAAGGTAAACCGGGTATTTAGGGTGTTTTCAGACCTCAAGTTAGTACTTTTGAAAAAAAAAACAATATTGGGTGTGATGAAATATATTGCAGTAGAGCCAAAAAAATATTTCAAGGAGGATTTTTCGCCATCTAATGTTGAAGACTACTGAAACTTTTGTTTTATTACCATATAACACAAATACCTACAACACCAAGCTTACACTTTTGTATTTTGCCCTTGAGTTTAGCAATATGAGCAACCTATCAGAAGATGAGTTGAACACCAAACTGGATCGTTGTCTTGCTGACACATTGCTGAAGGTGGGTGGAGGACTAGCCGTTGGTATAGTAGCTTCTGCGGCCATCTTCAAGGGCAAAACTTTTCCCCTCTGGCTTGGCACCGGAATTGGTGAGAGTAGTTTTAGAAAGCTTAGGACAGTTGAAGCATTCTGCATTCAGGTCTTGGAATGGGCTGCAGCAACTGCAACCATGATTTGAACGAGCCATACCGGTTGCATGGCAAGAAGGTGAAAGTCAATTCTGAAGCAGGCAAGCCTACCTATCAAATCATAATTGAGAATGGCTCATCCAAAAACACTGCTTAGCTTGTGAGGAAGCCAGAGAATATCGATAGATCGTTTCTTTTACTAGCACATCTATTTTGTTTTTGAGAATAATTTCTATAAAAAAATTCTCATCATTTTCCTTTTGTGTACTTTTAAATTAGACCTTATACGTGGGTCGAAGCTAAAAATTCTTAGGTATACTTTAGATAGGAGTACCGTATAACCTCTATTAATCCTCCTCCCTCTCTCGTCACGACGGTCGGTGGTCAACCATTTTTTACGGCTGGACCACCCCACAATTGGATACTGACATCTTACTCAAAAATGTAGCTGAGATTCAGGAGTATTTATGGTACTTATGTACCTGGGGGGGCCCTTTTTCCATTGACTGTGAATAGTGTTTTAACGTCTTCTAATTAATTCTTACAGGCTAAAAACGATATAAAAAGTTGTTTTCTAGCGTTTCCCTTTCTAAAAAATAGGTTTTTGAAAAAAGTTTGGTTACTAAAGGTTCAAAAATTGCGTTGGTCCCCCAAGCTAACTCAGCCAAAAAGGTATCCAAATACCCAAAAAAACTTAACCATTGTATTTAAGAGTATTTTACCTCGTTTTGGTCACTGGAGCTTGGCAAAAAGAGTCTTTATCTGCATTTCTAAGCAGAATTGAGCAGACTACTACTACTTTTAAAACATATCTAGATAGCCTTTTCAGTTTCATTGGTTTGGGGGACCAAGGCAATTTTTGAACATGTGGTAACCAAAATTTTTTCAAAAACCTATTTTTTAGAAAGGGAAACGTTAGAAAACAACTTTTTTATCGTTTTTAGCCTGTAAGAATTACTTAGAAGACGTTAAAACACTATTCACAGTCAATAGAAAAAGGGCCCCCCCAACCAGGTACATAAATGCCATATTTTTGAGCATGGTGTCAGCACCCAATTGTCGGGTGGTTGAGCCGTAAAAAATCGTTAAACACCGACCGTCGTGAAGAAAGAGGGGGAGGATTAATGGAGGTTATACGGTAAGTGCAAAGTATCATCCGGTTGGAAATTTTCCGAAAAATCAACAAACCTATAAACAATATACCATATATTATCTAACAACCCAAAAAGTCAAATTTTTTATCATTTGTGTGCAACAATAACCATATTCTAGGTTAAATACTTTATTTGCGGTTATAGATTGGCAAAGTTGGTTGGAAAAGAAGTTCTGAAAATTTGGTAAAAAATCCTTAAGATAAGTTCATCTCCTTAAAATAACTGGAAATTCTCGATAGTGGCAAATTAGATGGCTCCAACTTCGCCTAGCTTCTTCTCCAGAGTGCCATTGGCCTTAGCGGCTGCGGTATCATCGCCGCCACCAAAGAATTGTCCACCAATAAAGACTCGGGGCACTGAACGGCCACCAGTCAGCTCCTAGAATACTCGTCCAAATATTCTGGTGTCAAGAGTTGGACCTTAATACCTTAAGGTAGTCCTGAATTTCGTCACAATCTTTGCGGTCTTCCAATTCCACCACTTCATACACATCCGAGGATAGTTTGAACGGCTCAAGAGCCTTTTTTGCTTTTGTGCAAAACGGGCAGTAGGACTTGCTGAACATGGCTACCTTCTTGTTGGCAATCAAGTTGTTGACAAAGGTCTTTGCAGAAGTCATTGTAAGGAGATACTTTACCTAAAACAAACGTTAGTTTCCTTTCACTACCAAAACAGCAATATTTAATGGAACACTTTCCATGATGTGAATAATGTGAAAGCTGTGTTATTAAAACTTTATTGCATAGAATCATATATTTTTGTCGGCCCTATTCTATAATGGGTACCATTTGGTTCTTTTGTTGTTCCAGCCCCTGCCAAGAATTTTAATGCGCTAAAAACCATAAAAAAGTTGCTTTTTATTGGATTGAGGAATGGTTATGAGCAGTTTTTTCAATTGCCTTATTCATGACTCATATACGCGTATGACCTGCCAATGGAAAGATCTCTTATTTCTCTTTTTAATGAGTGGTTATCTGTTTAGTTCTGATGAGAGAAAATGGTGTGCACACTAAAAAATATGAATACGGCTTTTTAGAGGTATGAAAGTGGTAGATATTCTGATGATTCACCAATTTTTAGTCATTAAAAATGCTCTCCTTCTGCATCAAGCATGACATCTTTCTGAAAGCTTGTCGATTCCCTTAGAGAAGAAATAGGTGTCCTTGGAGGTTATCTTGCACTTTATTGCCTCCACAACTTGTTTAAGATCATTAAGCATTTCTCCCTGTAGATTGTTCGAAATTGATCTGTTGACGTAGAAGTCAGTTGCAGCTCTATTTGGTGAGTATCAATATCATTTTACAACGCTTAGAAGGGGCTAAAACAGAAAAAAGTCTAGCCCAGAGCAGAAATGATACCTAGTTTAGAATAGAAGCTTTTCATCTAATAATATCAAAAGCGCTTTGATAAGCAATGTTATGTACCAAAATGTAGCTTATAATCTAGGCTACATTTTGGTATACAACATGCCCAGAAGACACCAGCAGAACATAGGCCAAAAACACAATGCTACAAACACATTTTTTTTTAAGTTTGTCCACGAACTTTTGGACCACCGGTTATTAGAGAGAATACGGTAGGTTAGAACAGGCCGCAGTCTTCAAGTAGCTGTCTTTTTTGTGAGGAGAGTGGAATAACTTCTAACTTCTTAGCTTATTCCACTCTCTTCCCAAAAATAACTGCAAGTATTGTGCTCTGCACACCTTACAGGCTCTGTAGCTCTAAGTCATTACGTTTCAAATGGACTAGTAAAACTGTGAAGCAGCCAAACTTTTGCGAAAGCTGGTGCCCACAGGAAACTGGGGATGCAAGCTTTTCTTAATTCTACCATTTTCCACTGCTATCCTCAAGAAGTCATCAATACTTGCTGCGAAGATGGATAGCTCAAATCTGGGTGTTTTTTCATAAATCCACTCTTCACTCTTCAAGAGTCCTAGCATTTCGTGGAGTCCCACATACTTGCCTTTGTCCTCCTCGGAAGGTGTCCACTCAACACATTGGCAGCGATCAAATTGAGATTCAAAGGCTTTGATTAGCATAGCTTGCACATCACCTACTCTTGTCCATGCAGCTTTTTGCGTCAAGAATCCCACCGATTTGGCTGGTGTGCTCATGGTAGCATTGCTCTCTATTTTGTCCTAAAAAATATTGCTATTCGCGAGGTTTAGTTTTTGATCGAGAAAATGCAGTGAAAACTACCTTCAGTGAGCTATGAAGAGAAGCCTTCAAAACATTTAGATCTATCTTCACGAGTATGGTTAAATGGTGATAAGCTCTATCTTTGGAGATTCTGGCAGCTGTGCCTGATATTTTGCATCCACTTGGTTGAAGTACCAGGTCATCTCTTTGATTTGGAACAACATTTGAAATTCCAAGTCCTTGATTGAGACATTTGGACAAGAAATTAAGATTTCTAACTCGATTGTGTCTCTTCTGAGAGGTTAAAAAAGACACGTTCAGATTGCCTTAAATAGTAAAAATAAGATTACAAGACAGTCTAAAAGAGATAAATTTATGGTGGGATCCTCTCGCGCCAAAATACCCCTCAGTCAATAGCCGGAATCATAAAAAGGAGAACTAACAGTCGAGTGTCCCACTTAGTACACTCTCCCACTGAAAGACACCCAACTGGCCCCGGGTCGAACTCGCCTCACCTAACTCTCCTCGAATGCCAAATTATTTGTTAGCCGTGAATAACATAACATTTTTGACTCCAACGGATCTCTACTCTGAGGAGATTTTGGCTAATGGGTTCTTTACTTCGAGGAGATTTTGGGAGTGTCCCACAAATTTACCTAAGTCATGGTAGACTGCTCCGCCCCCACTATGTCGTCTAGCTACTTTTATAGCATTTTTCTCACAGTATTTCAAATCTGCTTCTATCCATGGGTTCTGATGACGTCCAATCACAACCGCAGGTGTATTGCTAGAAATTATTTCTATATTACTATTAGTTTAATCCACAAGTCCTTTTCAATAAAGTATTGGGCTCATCGCGTTTTATAACATGCTTAATCGAAATTTTTACACACAATTTGCCACTCATAATGTAGTCTAAATTCATAGCTACATTTTCAGTAGTAACTTGGTTGTAAAAATCGGAAATGGTATACCAGAGGAGGCATTTTAAGTATATTTTGGACATGAGATGGAGAGACCTGTCCTACTGTCCAGCAACTAACCTCCATAGCAGCATTGCTTCGCCATTACTCTCCAAAGAGTGATTTCTGAACAGCCACTCCTCAAAAGCTAAATTCTCATAGATGCACCTGGATTGGGACAAGTATATGGAAGCAATACGTCCACATCTTTGCATACTTTACATAACACACTCCCATTTATAAGAAGGTAGAAGAAGAGAATTGTCAAAATAGCAGAAATAACGCGTCAGTTACAACAAAACACTTTTTTCAAAATGTTTTTTGTTTCTCTTTTGTTCTCTGCTGATATTTGTAATGTTTTCGCCACAACCACAAACTAGAAGTTGTTTATCAAAAATAGGAAATATGGAAAACATTGTATCATTATTTCCTTTTGTTATTATTTTCAATGCGGAATCTGAAAAAAAAAAGCATTTGAAAAAGAAAGATAGTCGACTCTCGTTGCAACTACCCACTGGGGACCGGCTGGAACAGGGTCGCTATAAAAAGAGTCGTCACACCAAGATTCATTTACCGAAAATTCATTAGCAGGTCGTTATATCAAGCGCTACTTAACGGTTTTCACAGACTTTGTTTATTGTAGCAACGACATCATGCATAGATCAAAGAACAACATAATACCATGCGTTATGCTTTGCACTTCTCACTTCGACATCGCCTCCTTCGTCGATCGCTCTGAAAATTGCACTTCTCTCCCACAAAGTTGTTTAATACCGGTTGACGGTGGACGACTCAATTGCTTGCTTAGTCTTTTTTGGCTTTTTATTCGCTGAAGCACTGATAATTTGTCTATTAATCTCCAAATCGATGACACAACGCTTCTTGTTAGCAAAGCTTAGACAGCCGGACTTCCTTTTATGGCCTCCTTAGAGTAGACACCTAAAAAAATGAAATTGGAAGAACTTTGGAGCAAGAAAAAATGGAGCAAGAAGTGCAGAATGAAATACAGCAGTATTGCTGCAAAAGAAATATAAAAACAAAATAAAAATGAACAATTTTCGTGTTTAGACCATAAATTTTGAAAGTTATTTCAAAATTTAAGGGTAGACGTTGTATCGAGAGTCACTTTCTCAGTTGGGACCAGTGATGTATTTTTGCGATTTTTTGCTCCGGCTCTTACTCCGGGCTCTTATCTTGAAAAAATTCGCTCCGGCTCTCGCTCTTGCTCAGAGCCAGAGCCGGAAATTTATACATCACTGGTTGGGACCGGAAAAAACGGGTCGTTATAACGAGAGGGTCGTTATATCAAGAGTCGGTATAAAGAGAGTTGACTGTACGTGTATACAAGCCAGACTGACGTCAAAAATATCGATGAAACAATTTTATTGGATCATTTATTCCAATTTCAAACAATAATGCATCAGATCTCCATTTAGTGGATGAAAATGGCAACAGAAAAGTTGTGCAAGATTTTTTTTATATAAATAATGAGACTTTTTGTTCAGGATTGCTGAGGCAGTGCGCGAGGTCCATAGAGCAGTACATAGGCGCAGTGCCAGTCACCACCACCTGTTAAAAAATATATTTATAAGTACATGTGAAATATTTTTTTGGCCCTAGTGAACTATGTCCTTATTAGATATCTTTCTGAAAGATATGATTAAATATAAATACTCCTCTTGGCTGGTTGCGCTTGCATTAGAGACTACGCTTCTATTACTACCGTATTCTCTTCAATTATAGACCTCCCTGGACTGCCCATTATTTCAAAACGTGGCAACTGTTCCGCAGCCATTGAGAGCTAGTGAGACATAGGTTGTGTAGCATTTATTTTGCTCTTTTAAATGACATACTACATGTATTGGTGACTTAATAAAAATTTGAAAAATATATCGGTTTACTACAGTCCAGATTTTGCGTGGCTACCCGTCATATCAAAAAGCGGCATGAAAATTTACGTTTCAAAGATATAATTTGTACCTGACAACTTCAACACGTCTTCTTCAGCCACTGGGTGGACTTCGTCATCATCACACATAGCCCATTGGTTGTCCTTGACGCGAACCCAGGCCACATAATGTCCGCTGTTACTTGCTCTTCCTTTGTGAGTGATCACACCCTGTAATTAGGGCAGAGACTTGTAGCTGAGAAGGTTTGAATGAGTAGTACCTTGAGTTCGTAGAGGCCACTGTTATTGGAACCAGGATCGTCAGCAAAACTATACGGCTCAAACTTTTCAGGGGTTTTAGACAGGCTAGTCACGCGAGTTCCATCCACATCTAGTTTTACTTGCTTTAGCTCTTCTTGTACTTTGTCGTCATACTCCTTAAACGGGTCGGAACTTATTTTATATTTAAAACAAAATATTCGTTAAAACAGCGCAACATCGCTACTTATCCCTTATTGAGCCCGGTTTTTGAAAAATATTTTTGGTATCCATATACTGTGTTATACCCTATTTGCACATACAAATACGGTTGAAAGAATGTGACGATCTTCGAAGAAGCGCAATAAGATGCAAAGTGGGCTGTGAGACATCATCTGACCGCTTATCTTGAAAAATTTTGGTGGCACACATATATATATATCGAAGAGAAAATAAAGTCAATACTCGATATTGGGGCTGTGTTTTCGAATGGGTACCAGTTTACTACCTTGGTTTCCCTTGATGTTTTAGCTTCTTCTACGCGTTTCTAAAAAAACAGAAAGCTATAAAGCTTCTAAAGTTTCTCTGGTGAAGGAATGGGACAAGAAATGATTCAGAAAGCCATCGACGACTTTCCAAAAAGACTTCGAAAATGTATTGATGCAAATGGTGGTCATTTTGTTGAGTGAAATAAACTTGCGATATGTCATTTGAAAGAGGAGACTCAGGGCTATCGAATGATACTAAGCTTTTAGAAATGTAACAATAATAATAATAGAAAATAAGCCTTTGAATATCCATCGGGAACTTTTGCCGCACACGTTACTTCTTAAATTAACCTACTTTAAACAAAGCCCTCATTGGCAGCAATTTCTCTCTCAAAGTTGGTGTGCAAATGTCCAACAGATCCAAATTCATGGGAAACTTTACGTCCTTGAGAATTTTCGCGTTGATCTCAAATATTTAAACTAGGACTAAAATTTTGATAGAACTACTACAGCCTACCTTGTCCTTTTCCTTGAAAAAAAACCGCACCATTTGTATGGATAGGTATGCCGGAAGACGGCTCACTAACGACTACAACCAATACACATAAGACATATATTGAGAAAGATTTGTTGCAATCATTGCTGTAAAACAAACAATCACCTGCTTCTGGTACTTGGCGTTTGTGTTCAAGGTAGGCGAAAACTTTTCAATTTCTTCCGTCAACTTGCTCTTTATTCCCAATTGCACGTACTGTAAAAAATCTATCGATAACAATTTTGACTTCACTCAATTATACCCCCCCTGCAAAAAAGAGTAATTAGATGCGCACACAAGGGGTCTAAATCATGTCCGTGTCCGTATTGATTGGGGTGGGGGGGGGCCGCGGAGGTTTCATACAGTAGTACTAAAGCGGAAAATTACAAAGCCATTTGTTAGATTTGTAACGTTATATCTTTATAATACGGTCAAATCTCGATTTAACGGCCTCCAATTTAACAGCCCTAGAGGGCCGTTAAATTTAGAAGGCCGTTCAATCGAGGGTCTGGTTACTGATATTTTGTGGGCAGCCCAACCAAATTGAGCCCAGGGGGAGGGCCTTAAATCGAGGTCTGACTGCATGCTTTAAATATACTTGTAATCTTGAAAAAAAACACAAGTATTGTACAAATGTAAACTAAATGCAGTACGCATCATAAGCTTTCTACCTTGACTTCCTGACTCAAGAAGCAGCTCAACTAAATGGATAAAAGTTTAAAGAGTAGTCTACCCTGCTACATAAATTACCTGCAAAGCACTTTCATGAGAACGCTCTGGTGGTTCTCCTTCGTTATCCAAGCACTTCATGGTCACATCGAATTCAGTCTCAAAAAGACGAGAACTAGTGACAGTTTGAGTATTCTGCGCTGCTAACAATGTACAAAGAAACATAAGTGTTGCCTCAAAACATATCTTTCTTTACCAACCTGAAGACACCTTGATCTTGGTGTGTTCGGCAATCATTCTCAAAGTTTCTGCAAAACACTCGTTCGCATCTTGTTGTTGGAACTCGCCATGACCGTTTCGAGTAGCAAACTGAGGGAACACATTGTGCAGAACCTGATAACAGATAATAAGTTTATATATAGCCGAAAAGTGTTTAGTTTTCTGACATGAAGCATCAGAAGTGGGACAGAGCATTGATTATCAGGCTTCTTCTGAGCAATATCCATGTCCTCAAACAATTTTTTGACTGATGTCGTCAGCAAGTTGGCTCGTTGGTTTGCGTCATTCTCTACTCCATTGTAGGACTTTAGAGCCTCTGACAGTTCAGGAATAACCTAAATTGAAAAGTTTTAGAGAAAAAAAAAATTGAATGCTTTCAGGAAAGGGAGCTAACAACTAAAAACCGGACTGGGACTGCTGAATCATCAAGAGTGCCGAGACATCGAGGTGCATCCCTCCATAAAACCACATCTCGGCATCTTCCTAGGGCTGCTGAGTTATCCAGGGTGCTGGATTAACGGGGTATCGGATTAACAACGGTTGAGAAATTTAAAATTTGTTTATCTTGCCCTGGAAACTACAGTTAAAAACTACACTTAGGCATACAACTAACCGTTAGGCTTAGGGTAGGCTGGCCTAGGTTAGCCTTGAACTGGCGCATACCCTGTTTTACATAAGTTTATTCATTCACGTCTAACCTAGGCTGGCCTAGTCTAAGCCTAAGGCTTAATTATGTGTCTAAGTTTAATGAAAATACCAGTCTCTCAAAGACAAATACAAAAATTTTAGATTTTCAAAAAAACTTTTTCCAGGCTTTCTATGGCGAAAAAGTGTGGAAAGCGGTATTTTTGTTGTTTTTAACGCATAAAAATTGCTCAGGCTCAGAAGATCTCTTTTTGAAAAGGTTTAGTAAAAAAAAAGGGGGCGTGTTTCTTACTAGGGCCAAACAAGAGCTGGACTCTACTGGATCATATCCCCCTCCCCCTCAAAAAAAAAAACTTTTTACCAACCTTGTAACACTGCAGAGATGCATTCATGTAACTAAAATCTTTTTGATCAAATATGTTAAAAAGATATCAAAAAAAAGACCATGTGTTGCCGAGATTTTTGAGTCCTGCTGGCAAGACCAATTTCTTTTCAGCAGCTTCTCCATTTCCAGAGCTATTCTCTTGTTCTTGGCTGATCCTTTGAGGGACTGGCTCAGTGCTGCCCATCATCATTATTGTGGCACCCTCTTGCAAGTGAATGTCTCCCCAACCGTCATTTTTCAATTGTTTTCCCTAAAGTAGGTGTTGGAAAGATTTCTATCCTTTTTATTGCCTCAAACCAACTTTGATGAGCACTTTTTGTCGCTCAGGCAACACTCCAGTCATCTCAAACAATTGACTTTTAAATACCAGAGGTTCTAGTTCAGTGTTCACATCTACATCTAGCTTCTTCGGGCCCCACTTTACACAAATTTTAGGCATATTTCAAGATGCTGAAAAGCGATACTCTTACCAACTGCAAATATTTAACGTTTAATTTGTCTTTCAAAAATTGTAGAGGACTTTTTAAAGAAATAGTGATGATAATTATTTTCAAATGAGAGCAACACATGACACACGTTTAAGTGAGCACATTTAGAGATTTAAAAACAAGATTCATTATAACACTGAAGCACTCACAGAATACATCATATATTTTACCAATAAAAATTTCCAATAAAACGTTTATCTACACAACCCAACCAGGAATCGAAACCTTGTAAAAGAGACCCATTCGAAGCACAACCGCTCGTCCACTAGAACACACTGGCAGCCTCTTTATTATGGTGTATAAATAGTAATGCTATTAAACAACGAAGTTTTCAAGGACAAAGATATGAAAAGTTTTTTGGCGCTACTAGGATATACCACCTCCCCCCCATCCCTCAAGATAGCTACTAGAATAGCCCGCTATCCCCTCACAATCCTCAGAGCTAGTTGGTTATTTATGATTTTCAGACCATACTTTTGAGTCAAAAGTTTTGACTCAAAAAAAGTCCACACAAAGTAATCCAGCACCGACTCTTCAGGTGAGTTTGGAGCCGAGTCACCGTCTCGCTTTGTCCAATGGGTTTCAGTATTGACCAGTTTCCAGTTGGACTCCGTAAATATATTGTGGCCGATGGTGGCCATTTTGATTGTGTTATATGCCGTCTCGTATAACATCTCATATAACAAACGGTGTTATATGCGTTATAACTTATAAGTAGCATGCATGGCTCAGTGGTTTGGCTACCCACTTTTTCGTTAGAACAATGTTCTATGACAGTAAATGTGTGTTGAACAATGTAATATAGGTATGCTAAATCGCCTGTCTTCTTCTCCTTTTGAGTTGTACGGACCACCATTCTTGAATTTTGTTTAACCTGCTTAAATTAGAAGAATGGATTTGTTTGTTTATTTGACTAGGTAATCGACTTGAGGAGGCAGAGAGAAGGGGAATGGATCGGTCAGCAGCAGTCCACAGCTCTAACTCGTTTCAGCCCCTTGCTGCTTGAACTTCTTGAATGAGGATTGTATGAGGGCCGCTATTTGGTCTACTTACTTTTTTTCGTGGAACAAATAAATGACTCAGTGGACAGAAGGAGTTCATGCATTAGCCCTTTTTTCTGCAACTTCTTGTTTCTCATCTATAAAAATGCGATAGCTTTTGTTTTTGCGTCTTTTGTCTGTTTAATTTTGTAAATTTTATTTATTTATTCTTCTTCACAGCTGATTTAACTGGCTTCGTTGTGCTGCCAAAGTCTTGTATTGCTTAGTATATCTTATATACCTGCGTGTTTACATTCTCCAACCGCTGATTCTCGGCCGGTGATTCTTCAACTGGTAGGTTCTTCAACCGGTTAATTCTTCAATCACTTGTTCCTTAACTGGGTTGTTCTCTACTTGCTTTTTGTAGCTTACAAACATAAATAACATTTTTTTAGTCTTTGGGGTGCAATCAAGAAGAAAATAAAATTGGAGAAAAGAAACCTTTGTCCTCTTGAAGTGCTTTTTTTAACATTTTTTCTAATTGTGTCGGTGAACTACCCGGTTGAATAAATTTTCCGATTTTTCAATAGGTAGATAACAACCCAGTTCAAGAATTAACCAGTTGAAGAACTTACCGGTTGAAGAACTCAAGTAGAGCCGTTTACATATTAAGAACCATTACATACCATATTCCCCTTCAAAAAGCAAATGCCCTTCTTTATTTTTAAGCACTCAAAAATGTGATTTTATTATAAAAACACAGCAAAAATGGATGACACGCATATTTTTGGCCTTAGAAGTGTGCTTTTAAGATAGGAAATGCATTATTTGACCCTAGTCTAACATAATTCCTCACTCTCAATTTTTTTTTCCAAAGAGTTTTTTAACATCTTCTCAACATGCTTATCATTGCCGTATTTTCTGTAATAAAAACTTATCCTCTTATTCAAAATTGTGTTTTTGAGACACATTTGGTAGATGAATCTCAGGCAATTTACTAACCACATTCTAGCTTATCATCTTACCTACAATTTGGATGGTAAATTCCCTGAGGGTCATATGAAAAAAGTAAGCCAAAAAACACAAAAAATTGAGAAGGCGGGGGTTTATTAGAGAAAATACTCTATGAGTTAACTAAAAATGCGTATACCCTATGTACTATATATGGAAAAATTGTAAAAAAGGCCAAAATATGGAAAAAATATGGCCAAAATGGCACAATATGGAAAATATGGAATTTTTTTTCGCGCTTTTTAATCAGAAACCGCCACAAAGCGTGTTTTTATATCGTATTTAAGCCAGAAAAAGTCTTAGAAAAAATATGGAAATCCATATAAATCCGCTCTCTAATAATAACATATTTTAGGATTGCAGAAGCAATAACACATATTCTAGAGCTTATGAGCATGAGGGAAAATCACAATTTTTTTTGTCATACCCATATATTTGTACTTCTATTCATTATTTTGGTTCTTGAAGTAAGTTATATTATATAATGTTATAATGTAAAGTTGTAAAGAAGACCGATATGAGTAAAAAAATTGGCATTTATACCTACTTTATGCGAGTATTCTATTAAACAGGGCAAAAAAGGGCCATTAAACGCATTTTTGGTCAAAAGTATGGCTGGAATATTTTTCATGCAGGTGTTTTCTGTATGGGAAACAACCATTGACACAAATGTTTGCCTTAGCTATAGAAAGTGGAAGAAGCACAACTGATTTATTTTCGCTAAGACAGCAGCAGTAGACATGAGGTGGGAGTGCACCTTGTTTTGTCTTTCATGTTCCACACTCGAAACGACCTTTGCAAAGAATGCGAAAAGATAAAGACAATGATGTTGGTCACTCGAGTAAACACACAAATCATTTCAAAAATAGCACAGCCATCAAAAGCACTTGAGCTAAATAAAGCAAGCGCAAAAAAGTGTGGTTGAAGCCAAGTTTTTGGAAAACACAAACACAAAAGCTTTAATATCGGGTGAGGCAAAAGTTTGCACGATTTAATGATGAAATGTACTCTTTCCCACAAATTGTTTGGTGCCATTTTAAAGAGCAGACAAAAAAGCTTTTAGACGGTGTATAACTTTATTTCAGAAAATGATCAAAATGGCCACCTTCGGACGCACAACTCAGCAATGGCTTCAACAGAACTTTCCGTACTCGATCAGTGTCGACACTCATTGGACTCGGGACGATGGAGAGTGGCCACCAAATTTCGTTGAAGGAAACGTAATGAACTACTTCAAAGTCTCAACTAACCATCGCTGATCTCAAAGAGTGGTTGCAACGAGAATGGAGACGTCTTCCGCTGGATATGATAAAGAAAGCCATTGGTAATTTTCCAAAACGTCTCCGTTGTTGTATTGCGACCGAAGGTGGCCATTTTGGTCATTTGTTGAAATAAAGTTAGACACCGTTTAAAAGCTTTTTGTCTGCTCTTTCAAATGGTACCAAACACTTTGTGGGAAAGAGTACATTTCATCATTAAAAATAAGGTTTAAATTGTCGTACGAACTTCTGCCTCACCCGATACTAGATAATAATAAAAATATTCAGAAATTTTCCTCCGCTGTAGTAGACCAGCATGGGTTGATTTTTCTGGATTCCGACAAATGCAACCCAGAACACTTCACGAAAAAAGCACATCCAGAGAGTGACACATCCTACTTCCACTGCAATGCGGATGGGTATGCATTGCTTTGTGTATTACACACCGTTTCATATTTACCGTATTTACTCTAATAGGCGGGCCCCCCCCCCCCTTTCATCACGACGGTCAGCGGTCAACGTTTTTTTACGACTCAACCAGCCGATAATGGGGTACTGACACCATACTGAGAAATGTAGCTGAGATTAAGGGCCATATTCCTCATTATGGTGTCAGTACCTTGAGTCGAAAAAATCGTTGACCGCCGACCAGTCGTGACGAAAAGGGGTGCCCGCTTATTAGAGCACCCTTTATAAACCTTATAAAGTAAGTGGACCACGGCGGACATTTTAAGCTATAGTTTGGAGACAGCTAGGGAGTCGGACTCTAAAGGATACAATTTTAGCTCTCTTGCTAAAAGAGATTGCGCTCAAGGAAGATTTTTCAACAAAACATCCTTAGAATGCGAATTCTCTAAAAAGACGGAAGAAGCATCAGCAGTAGCAGCAGCTGTGAAATTGCCTCAGTTCCAAGCACCAGGTAGTTTGGTTGTCTTCTTTATAAAATACTTGCTTTATGAGCTGTTTTACGTAGATGATATCTGTAGTGGAGGCATTCCCCTGACCAGGCTTAGTGCTCCTGTGGTTTGTAATCCCGCCATTTCTACCTGTCCTGATGGTGTGTATTTAATCGAATAAAGCTCTTAGAGACCACCAATTTTTTTAACTTCAAGGCTACTTTTGCACCCTTCACTCCAGAACTGGTACTTCTTATTGTTGCCAGAGCATTGTGGAGCCGTACCAGGAAAGCACCCTTTGCACTGGCAACCAAGTCACCTTTTTTGAGGTAATTTTCGATGGGTAAAGGCATTGTTAAGCTATTATGTGTCGTTGTTTAGCCAATGAATGGTTTGCCCAAGTCGTGTGTTCTTTCCGCCTCTTCCAGCTGTCCTATTGGATTCGGCTGCAACCTAATTAGCGGCAGTTTTACTAGATGTTGTGGAAGAAACTTCGGTTGTCCTGTCAACTCCGCGGGATATGTCAATCCATCCACTGGTGCTTATGTGCAATGCAACAAGGCTGATCCAACGTACAACAAGTTCACATTTTTTAGTCGGCTGAAAGTGGTTTTAGGTCATGCCCAAGTGGATTTATGTGCACCCAAAGCTCAATGTTCAACACAGGCATTTGTTGTTCTGACACTTCTAGCTCTCCCACAGGTTGTTTCATACCAAAGACTAGCACCAATAAGCAGAGGTTTTATTTAGATGTGTGTGGTGGAGATAATCCTCTTAGTAA
Source organism: Subanguina moxae (assembly GCA_000981365.1). NCBI lineage: Eukaryota > Metazoa > Nematoda > Chromadorea > Rhabditida > Anguinidae > Subanguina > Subanguina moxae. The sequence continues at coordinate 5,200 of BBSZ01010624.1, read as the reverse complement.
ACCTAACCCCTGCTCTGCTTCCACACCATGCCCTGCTGGCTTCACCTGCCGAAATGGAAGATGCTGTCCAGCTAGGGGTAAAGCTTTTACAAAATATACAGTACTACTGTATGGTGGGGGGGGAGGGGGGTATATAATCCAGTAGAGTAAAATCTGCTTCTTTTGTTTAGGACTTTGTCCGGCAGGGACTCCTCTAGGTGGTGTGACATCTTGTTCAACTTCCAATCCTTGTCCAAACAACTACCAGTGTGTGACAAGCAATGCTCAGCAATATTGTTGTCCAGCACCTGGTAGATATCTTTCCTAAATAAAACTACCCATTTATTACCCTTTAGAACACGTTTGTGGTCAGTCAAGAGACGCAGGAGTGCCTTGTGAGACCAGAGTGACGGCTGTCTCTCGCTACTACTTTGACTCAGCTACCGGCTCTTGCCGAGCCTTCCAGTTCAGCCAGTGTGGTGGCAATGCCAACAATTTCGACACATTGGAGCAGTGTGAAGGTTTTTGCCTAGAGTCTCAATGCCCTCAGGGCATGGGTTTGAGGGCCGGTCCTTCTGTTGCCACTTGTTCTGCAGCTCAAGCGTTGGGTGATTTGACTTCAATTGGCACACCTGACACCACTTGTCCTACTCACTACTCCTGTGTTCAACCTCTTTTTGGATCCAACTTCATTTGCTGCACTAGTTCTGGTTAATTTCCTCAGTCGCCTCTAGAAGTTGGCAAAATAAGTGCATCGTTTAGAGCATGTTTGCCGTGATGCAGTTACTGCGGGAACAGCTTGCTTTGGAGCCTTTTCAACCATTCAAAGATTCCACTACAATGCGGAAAGAGGCCAATGCGAACCATTCCAGTACTATGGTTGCAGTGGCAGTGGCAACAATTTCGTCACTAAACGGCAATGTGAAGCTGCTTGTCAGCCACAAGTCAAAAATGGTTTCTTTGTCCATAACTTTTGTAATTATAACCCCACTATTTGCAGCTTGCAATGGAGTAGGTTTTATGTGCAATGCAGCCATAATTCGACTGCTTAACACAAAAAAAAAATTACTGCATTCTCTCGAATAGAACTACACCCCTTAATTCAAAATTGTGTTTTTGGCCTACTTTCTGGAGACATCTCCCAAGCAAGTTACCACTCAAATTGTAGCTTATTGTTTCAGCTATAAATTGGGTGGTAACTTGTTTGAGAGTTGTCTCCAAAAAGTAGGCCAAAAACACGATTTTGAGTTAGGGGGGGGGGTGTGTGGTTCTATTAGAGAGAATACGGTATTTGAATAAACAAAGAGTTGCAGGTAGCCCCTTTAAATGATGAAGGAGATTATGTGCAGAGGTGTTCGGAGAATGTGCCTTGTCCAAGAGGCAGTTGGTAGGCCTTTTGGTGGTTGTTTAGAGCAATAATCTTCGCCTGTATTAGGTGTAATACACGTGGGTACTGCTGCCCACACACAGAGACTGCCTGCCAAAGCCCCCGATCTATAGGTCACACTTGTCTAAGCCAACGTCCAGGCACTTATTGGTACTTTGACACTTCCACAGAAACATGCATGCCTTTTGCTTACAGCGGTATATTTACTTGCATTCCACATTCAAGTCTTGATATAGCGGCACCCTAAACCAAAGATGGTTGGCCTTGGCCTTTACTTAAGGATACAGATCTTTTCCTCGATATAACGGCACCTTGGGCCGATCCTCAGTATTGCCGCTATATCGAGACTTGGCTGTATAACTAGAGCATTTTTTTATTTATTTTTGTGTAAAGGCTGTGGTGGAACATCAAATCGTTTTGCTGACCGAGAAGCATGTGAACAAATGTGTATCAATAAGTTAGGGGAATGTCCTCGAGGAATGGCTCCTTTCTTGACCCCTGCTGGCACTAAGGTACTGCTAAATAATTTATATCGTTTTAATTGTAAGCACTCGTCAAATTACTTAACATGCCACTTTTCCTCATGGTGGTCAAAAACGATAAAATGGACCAATACCGATAAAATTTCAAACGAGAATTAATTTTCGACTATAATTTTATCGGTCTTTTATCGGTTTTTAATTTTTTATGATTTTCATAAACTTTTCATGATGAAAAGTTTTCCTTCCATCAGATCTATTTTTTTGCATAAGACTTTTTTGCATCACATGTGGTTTTCCAGAGGATAGGCCAAGCAAAAAAACTGTTCGGACGTGCCTGATCCATCAAAATCACACCTGACAGTATTTTTAATCTTTAATTTATAGCAATGTGCAATAAACGCGGCTGGCAGCTGTCCTGACGGCTCGTCCTGTGTTCGTTCCAACCTTGGTGAACCAATCTGTTGCACATCCACTGCCCAATGTCCAGCTGGTCGATCTGCATACGTGATTCCTGGTAGTTTGATAGTAGTAATAATAATTATTTATTTTATAATACTATCCGACTCTACTGGATTATACACCCCGCCACCCGCTTAAAAAAAGTCACTGACATTAAATACGTGTCCCATCCGCCCCTAGCCTATTTAAGTACCCAAAAACGGTAAAAGGAGTCGTTTTGGGCCGTCGACTTGTCCCTTCCCTTTCCTATACAGCCCTTTATCCCTTTAAAAATGGTGAAAAAATGCTTCTTATATGGTCAATGTACCTAAAAAACCCAAGGGGTGTAAAAAGGGGGGTGCATAAACGTTTGGGGGGAGGGATATGATACAGTAGTAGCATACTTTCCATTTAATAGGTTCCGACTCAAATGTGGCCTGCATCCCCGATGATGACAACTGCCCTCAGGGATATCAGTGTTTACAGAGCAAGTGAGCAAAACAATTTTTTCCATAAAGATAACCAATAAATTTGAGTAATGTACCCGGTTTCTACATGTGCTGCACTGGCCATGCTCGTCGAATGTCGGCAGCAGCTGCGGTTGTAGCCAGACGGTCTTCTGCAAACAGCAGACCTAAGGGAATGATGGCTTCTCTATTGGCAGCTGCAGGAGCAGCCACTTTATCAAGATATGCCGCAGCTGCAGCTGCTCCCAAATGTCCCTCCGGTCTGCACTCCAATGGCCAAAGATGTACTGTGAACGAGATCGAGGGTTGTCCTCACGGTTATGTTTGCTTGGGTGGAGAGAGCATTAGAGGGGTGTGCTGCAAGACTTCACCTAAGTGTCGTAAGAAGAAGAAGCCATATTATGTGGGCAAAAAACAAGTGTTGACTTGTGGAGATGATGAAGCTGGTTGTCCTCGCGGATCTTCTTGTATTGCCTCCTCCATAGAGGGTGTGGACATTTGCTGTATGTCCAAAGGTGGCTCTACTCACTCCACTTCTTCCACACATAGCTCTTCTTCATCCTCCTCCACTCATTCGACTTTTTCCAAAGTTCCAAAGGTGGTGCCCAAATGCAAGGATGGCGCTCTTCCGTTCTTTGCCCTGGGTAGTCGAGTGCCTCAGCAGTGCACATCGGACAGAGATGATGAGTGTCCCGAGGAATACGAATGTGATCAGGCTTCTGATGAAAGTAAGCTTGTTTGTTAACTTAACAGCAAATCATGCTCTATTAAATTGCAGACAACTATTGCTGCCCTGCTTGGGACCGTTGCCCCAACAATGCGTCACCATTCTTGGTGGAAGGCAGCCGCAAGCCACTTGGCTGCAACTGGATGGCCAACAATTGCCCTGAAGGATATAGGTCAGTGAGCTTGAACTAGTTTCAATTTGCGTGCTCATACAATGAATTTTAGTTGCGAAGGTTCCAAAGACCGAGCCATCTGCTGTCGTTCGCGCCCAACTTCAGCCCAATGTCCTACCGGCAGATCGCCTTTTCTTTATGCCAAGCGACCACTAGTATGTCCACCCGGCAAGAAGAGTTGTCCATCAGGTTACGATTGCGTCACCTCTCGTGGCAACATCCACATATGCTGCTCTACCATCGAACACCAAGCACCCGAATGTGTCAATGGCTATGCCTATTTTGATCCAGGTTATGAAATGCCAATAACCAGAGACCGGACTGGTATGCCAAAAAGTTGGATCCACAGCCGGGTCAGACCATTTTTTTCCTCAATTTTTAACATTTTTGCCTATTTTAATATTGACGTCTCTAAGGCAAAAAATTATAAGGATTCTGAATTTGCCAGTCGTTTTTACACAACTCAACAATTTCACCTTTAAAAAATCCAACTCTCGATTTAACCCACAAATTTAACTCTCGATTTAGTCCTTTAAATCGAGAGTTGGACTTTTTAAAGGCGAAATTGTTGAGTTGTGTAAAAACGACTGGCAAATTCAGAATCCTTGCAATTTTTTGCCTTAGAGGCCTCCAGATCGATGTCAAAAATTGAGGTAAAGAAATGGTTGGATCCAGCTGTGGATCCAACTTTTTGGCATACCAATCCGGTCTCTACCAATAACACATATAATCTGAACTTAAAATTTTTTAGCAACAAGCAAAAACCAGTTGTGCGATCCGGCTATGGATTCCTGCCCTGCTGGCTACCGATGCAAACGAAGCACAATGGCTAATGCTCATGTTTGTTGCACAATTATGATGGACAACCGTTATGATGGTCAGTTATGTAGACCTATAGTATTTTCTCGAGCCGGACTACTTTATTCTTCTGTCGCCCAAAATTTGGAACACTTTTTGGGGTGTTTCTTTGCGCTTAAAGCAACAGAGAATATACTTTTAGGCTTGAGGAACGTAATTCTCAGCAAAATTTTTTTTGGGGGATTAAGGTAAAACATGGTTTTTAAGGTATTCTACCGTGTTTTTATCATTGGAGCTGGCCAAAGCAAAAAGTCAAATTATGGTCAATTTTTTCGTACACACTCATTTGATCGCAACTCATTTGATCGCAAATCATTTTATCATAATTTTCGGCGTATGGAGTATGGATAAGGAAGGCTCAATCAAAAAAAAAGATCTTGAACATGGTTTTGTTAACTGGGGCCTACTGCATAGAGAAACTCTGGTATGCATACACGTTTTATGCACCCAGAGTCATTTTCGAGTGATTTATGTCTCAGGTATGTGTGTGTGCGCATCTCAACCCCAAGCCTCCAAGCCCCCTACGCCCCCGGAGGGGGCGTAAAAGGCTTGAAGGGTTAGAGATGCGCGCACAGACTTACCTGCGAGATGAATCCGAGCAATACTCTTGACCATAAATGCATTTCAAGACTCTTCTTTGCGCAGCTCCAGTAACTAAAACATGGTGCTGTTATCAAATGATTTGCGATC
>BBSZ01010622.1:0-23834 GCA_000981365.1 Subanguina moxae | reverse complement strand
AAACTGGCACCCCTAATTCAAAAAAATGTGTTTGTGGCATTGTGTTTTTGACCTATGTTTTGCTGGTGTCTTCTGGGCATGTTATATACCAAAACGTAGCCTAGAATCTAAGCTAAATTTTGGTATATAACATGCCCAGAAGACACCAGCAAAACATAGGTCAAAAACACAATGCCACAAACACATTTTTTTGAATTAGGGGTGCCAGTTTAACGAGGTTTGACTGTACAGGTCAAAATGAATCCTGATTTAAGTCTTAAACCGTCAAAATACTGGCTCTGCAAATTTATTTGTTTTAGTGGGTTCTTAACGTTGACTTAGACAAGAATGAATATGTTGATGCTAATGTGTTGGTAGACCCACTGGACTGTTGGATTGAGCAAGAGACAAGAGTTCTGAACGAGTTGGTTGGCTGTTGATTTTCTGTTTTTATTCAATTTAAATGTTGAAGAGTGGAGCGAATCCTGCTAGAAGACAAATTGGACGCAGTACTGTGTGTGGCAGGAGGTTGGGCGGGTGGCAATGCTGCTAGCAAAGACTTTATCAAGAACGCTGATCTAGTCTGGAAGCAGAGTGTTTGGAGTTCAGCTATATCTGCTAGAGTTGCTTCTCAGTTTCTGAAGCCAGGAGGTCTGCTTCAGCTGACTGGAGCTGCTGCGGTTCGTCTTTATGAGATGTCTTGAGCAGTAAAATATCACACGAAATTAAAAGTATTTCAGGCAGTTGAAGGAACTCCAGGTATGATTGGCTATGGATTCGCCAAAGCAGCAGTCCACCAAATGGTAAAAAGTCTAGCAGATGAACCATCAAAGTCAGGCATTCCAGCAGACTGCACTGTTGTAGCCATCCTGCCAGTTACCCTAGACACCACTATGAACCGCAAATGGATGCCTAAAGCTGATTTTTCTACGTAATAATAGGCTTAAAAAAACAAAGGATAACAAAGGCATAAAGAAGATTTTGCAGATGGACACCGCTCAGCTTTATCACTGAAAGCTTGTTCAAATGGGCTTTTGGCGACCAAGAAGCAAGACCCAAAACAGGCTCTTTGCTTAAACTAACAACGGTGGATGGAAAGACCGAAGTTTCCAATTTCGCTTAAACATATTTTCCACTCCAGATTTTAATGGCATGAATATAACGTTTTTTGCACAAATATTGAAATAAACTGCAAGGCTTAGTTTTATTACAGGATTTGCAAGTGACTTATCAGGTTTTCTGGGAAAAATTTACAAATTATGGCAAAAAAGGCCTGAAATGCATTTCTTTCTTCAGAATCTTGCTCGGATTTATCGCACAGGTAAGCCTGTACGCGCATCTCTTACTCTCCAGTCTCCATCGCCACCTTACGGGGGCTTGGAGTTAAGATGCGCAAACACCCATATCTGAGAGAAAAAGTCACTCGAGAAGAAGCTCTGGATGCATGAAAATAGCATGCATATCAGAGCTTTTTTATGCAGTAGAGACCAGTTGACAAAGCTATTTTCAAGATCTTCTCTTTTCCTAAGTAGGCCCTCCTTAGTAAGGGGTCTTTTACTTGCTTTATAAAATGCTTCTTATATAATCAGGAGTACAATACAGTAGTACCGAAAAACTTATTGGAAATTGGCATGAAAGTAAGAGTTTAAAATTTAAACTTTACATAGTAAATACTGAAAGGGGGGGCGTATAATACAGTACAGTCAAACTTCGATATAACGGCCCCCCTCGGGACCAGGCTTAGGGGGCCGTTATATCGGGGGAGAGGGGGGGCCGTTATATCGAGTTTATCTTGACAAAAATATCAAAAGGGGCCGTTATATAGAGTGTATGTGTATGCTGAGTGTATGCTCATAGCTAACAAAAAAAAAACCGATAAAAAATATATATTGCGAAAAAGAAGGCTTCGAAAACCCCGGCCGTTATATCGAGTATATGTTTTCTTAGTCGGGACCAACTATACGGGGCCGTTATATTGGGAGTGCCGTTATATCGGGAATCTGGGTTGACGTTTTTTATTAGTGGGCCAACCAAACAAAGCCAAAGGGGCCCTTATATTGGGAGTGCCGTTATATCGGGGGGCCGTTATATGGAAGTTTGACTGTAGTACCAAAACATTTTTAGTTAAAAACTGTTTTTTCAGATTTTTTCTAAAGTCATTAATTGAAAGCAATGGTGAAGTCTAATTTTTACAATATGACATTTAGAAGACGACAATTTTTGTATGGTCTGAATATATGCTCAAAATATTCTTAAAGATAATTCTAGTTCACAAATTTGGCGTATATTATTTGTTTGGCATAAGATCTTGTTAAATTTTCCCCATCTCTGTGCATATTTGACACGTGGAAATGGGGCGAGACACGGGGTTTATTGTGTTCATGCGATTATAAAACAGAACCTTTTGTTTATGATTTGCTCCGATGATAAAAAAGACTTCCTCATTGAGTAATTTCAGAAGTCAACCATCGTGACATGTCACGACGAGGTGGCATTCTGGACTCTGGCGAGAGTTTTGTGGAGAAAGAGCGACAGTACCGCTACCGCAAGTCGGCTCAACCAAATAGGGCCAAATCAGAGGTGCCTGAAGTGATGTCCTATGGAAATAGGTTTGCTCATTATTATTTTTTTTACTAAATGACTCATGTGTTTAGCAAAAACAAGGATTATCGACAGATGTTCTATCGCAATTCCAACAACTCGTCTTTCCACAGCGAAGTGCCTAGCTATACTAGACCAAGATCTTCTTTTGAACCAGCTTCTTCATCAAGGGTCTCTGATGCGAGGTTGTCAGTTTTTAGTCTTATTTTAAAGTACCAATAAAGTATCAATAAACGCCCCCCACCCCAATTCAAAATCGTGTGTTTGACCTAATTTTCTCGGACGAGTCTCAGGAAGCTTACCACTTAAATTGTAGCTTATTGTTTCAGCTACCATTTTCGTGGTGACTTGTTTGAGAGTCGTCCAGAAAAAGTAAGTCAAAACACAATACCAAAAACACGATTTGAAATTGGGGAGGGTGTTTATTAGAAGAAATACGGTATCTGTGATTGGATCCAAAAATATTATTGTATTTAACATTCTGGATAATCATTCCCATATACTTTTGAAGTTTATATCTTGTGAAAAACAGTTTAATTCTAATATTTTATGATCCAATAAAAAAAATTTTGGTATTTAAAGGTACCTGAAACTGCGGCCCAATGACTGGATGGAAGTCCAGCGCAGATTCCCCACCAACAACCAAATAGTAAGCAGTGAAGAAGAGATGGATGGTAACAGTGATCCATTTGCTGAAGACGACGAAGAAGAAGACAGTCGAGATGAGATGTCTAGCTACAACTTCCGACCAATTCAACAACCTTCCGTCAGACAACAGCCCAACAACACTTATTACCAATCAGCCAACAAGTCCAACGTCAATAATTATTCAAGAGTGGCATCAAGGAATGGAAATGGCAGAAAGTCCTTGATGGAGTTTGATGACCGCGAAGTCTACTACTTTGGAGTGGTCCAGCTGTCGCCTGTAAGTTGATTTCGATTCTTAAACGAGGAAGTTGAGCAAATTGCCAAATTCTGCTTCAAATTTTAGAAAATCAGCTTGGTCCATTAAAGGGGATACATGCTGATATCCTGGACATTACACATCATGGACATTACACAGCGTTTGAATGCGCAGGCACCAGTTTTTTCCCAAAAAACCCTATAAATTTTAAAATTTGATATGCGATTCAAAAGATTTCACGGGGCTAAACTGACTTTTAAAAATGTTGAATCCTTGTGAACTTTGCAAATAATCCACTACAAAGAATTCAAAACTAAGAATTTGATTTAGGAGAGAGCTAAAACTGTACTTTTCACAAACCCGCCCCCGGCAGAATACAGAATGCTGAGTCCTGTTGAGAGGACCGCCTATTTGTACTACTTCACACTGTATCGAAAGTATTTGACACCTGTGAAGTCGTTTCGCAATGTTTTTAACCGAGAATTTTACAAATACACTTGTGAAGGCTCCTCTGAAGATGTAGCCTTGTGGAAGGTGGGTGTCGGTTCTTCAGAGAATAAGAAAAATTCAGCTATTGTAGATTTGCAAACATACCCAAGAAGAGTACAAGCAGAAGGTGATCAAGAGAAATCAAGAGGCTTATAAGCTAACACAGAAGCACTTGTTCAGTGATGAACGAGAAACTCCCGATAGCAGGTAAAATAATAGGTTGTCCAAAAAGTTCGTGCCTCTTTCAAACTTTAGCTTAGAAATAGCATAGCATATACAAAACACGTAAAGATTACAATACAGATAGCTCTTTTTAGAAACAGTGATCGCCCTAGCTTTTGTGACCAAGAAAGCGAAGTGAACAGCTTGGATTCGACATCCAAAGGTTTTTTAGAAAATATCTTTCAACAATGATCTGATTATCTAGAGCCATTATTGTACCGCATACCCCATGCTGTCTTTAATTTCTCTGTAGGTGGCAGAGTTGTTATTTTGGATCCCGAGACCTCTGTGAACACTGTTCGCATTGAAGACGCCAAAAACTATTTTGTGGATCGAGTCAATCAAAGAAACATAGATGCTGTGGAAAGCTTTAAAGGCAAAATTTTTTAATCCTAATCACTTATTTTCTCTTATTTTAGCCAAATTTAGGTCCATTAGTGCTGGGAGAAACTCAACCCCACACTCTTGGTCTGTTTATTGAGCGGCAAATTGACCGGATCCTCCACTCGGATGTCTATAGAGGCAACCCATATTCTGGTGACGCCAATGACTGCCTCCTTATTTGGCGGTTGCTGGAAATACTTGTGCATCAGCATGGGGTTTTTTTTTATATAACGTATTTATTCTATTAAGCGGGCACCCTCTAATAAGCGGGCCCCTTAGCGAAAAGTTGAAAAGTAAGCGAGTATGTCCGTTGTAATAGATTAAATACGGTAATTATAAAAAACAAAATTTTAAAGATTTTACCGAAACATGTAATCCCTTACACTAATTTGTTGCAGAAAGTGACTGGTCCTGATTTGGCTCGTCTTCTAGTGGCGGGAAATGCATACTCTTCTCAAAACCTTTCAGCTAGCAACTTTATAAGAGGGAAATCTGACAATGTGTTTGAGGCAAATGGACATGAGTTTGTGGAAACTAAGGACGAAAGATATGTGGATCCTCAAGCTATGGACAGGTTTACACGATTTCTGTTGGGAGGACATGTTGAGGTAATTGTACTGGATGTGTATACAGTCTTCTCCAATAAATTTTCCCACTTAACAGGAAGCCATTGAAAGTGCAATGAGAGACGGTCTTTTCTTTGATGCTCTTCTGCTAGCCCACAGAATTTTTCGTAATGACCGCCGGAAACTGGACGAGATTGAGGCCAAGCTGTTGAGCAAAAGAAAGTTGGAAAATCAACACCCTACAATGACTTTGATTAGTGTGGCTGCTGAAATACCGGTACCTTTGTTGGTAGGCAATTTCAACTAACGAATTTTGTTGAGCATGATGCAAAAATTAGACCCCCTCAAAACAGTTGTTTTCTTCTTTATTTCACTATTTACACAAGAGCTTTCAGTAAAAATATAGCCCGAAATCTCCTTTTTATTCATAGTAGTGATTTACCTAAGCTGCATTTTTTGGTTGCTAAGGTCTATCGCATGAAAAAGCTGTGGTGTGCATGCTTTTTATTTTTATGTATCCAGAGCTTCTTCTTCTCTATATCTAGTAGAGTCGAAGTCTCATATGGCTTAGGTGTAGATCCTATCAAATGTAGGTCCCGCTATGCGTGCAGTGCCTCCCATGTATACTATATTAAACGTTGACTGTACAACTTGTTCTTGGTCATCTGGTATATCTACTTTCAGACCAACATAACTACAGATGATGCCAGCGGTTGGCGAGCTCACATAGCCATAGTACTGGCTAATTTACAAACACCAACAGCTATAGACACTGTTTACCAGCTGGGCCTGGCATTGGCTCGCAAGGAATTTAATTCGGCTGCAGATTTCTGTTTTCTAGTTGTAAACCTGTTGACTGGGTGTGATTGCTTCAGAATGCCAATTGACAGGTAGAAACCCATGTGCTGGACATTTTTACATGGATTTGAATGAATCTTTCTCAAAAATGAAAATTTTCCGTCAGTTCAAAATTTTAAAGATAACAATCAAACTTCTAGGTGCAATGGATGGTGTTTGTTAGAAGAAACACAGGGTCTATTTAAGAAAAATTATTTTTTTGAATGGGCGGAAAAGTTTCGCTTTTAAAAACATGATACCTCCAATTTATATTCAAAATTAAAGGGAAATTATCTTTAAGTGTTTCGGAAGAAACAAAACATCGTCGACATATCCGCCTTATTAGTGCTAGTCTTCCAGATGATGAGCTTAATTCTACAAACACTAGATTCGGGTAACTTTTATCCTTTTTGGAATTTTATTAACAAAATTATGCAGATGGTCGATTTTGGACTTCCAAGCCACAGAAATATTTGAATATGCACAAAAACTGGCCGCTGCCGGACTACCACAAGCGAACCCAGTAGCTCTCAGCCGTTCTTTTGAGTTTCAAAGGTGCCGTCTGGAATATGCCCAGCTGTTGAGTGAATATGGTGGATTCAACTCCAATGTATCACAGTACTGCACTGAAGTCGTCCGCTCTATTTGGGAGTATGCTGGTGAAGTGGACAAGGCTTTTGTAGATAAACTGTGTGATCTGGCTGAAAGGTAATGATTAAACTTTACGCAGCTAGACATTTTTGTACCTTATTGTTGAATGTGCATTAACAGTTACCTTACTCTTTATCTAATTATACCCAAGGCACACAATTTTTAATTTTTTTGGAGATACTTTTTACAATATTTTGCAGGTTCCAACACATATCCAACAGACAGGTGGATGACTTATCGTGGATACCAACTCTTAAATCCATGTGCAATCAAAATTTTTGCCAGCCAACATCCACAACTCTAACACAAACCATTCCCCCAAGTCCTGAAAAATCGGCTAGTATTGTGTATGAGAGTAGAGCTTTGAACAGCTCGATGTCCAACTATTTCATAGCCAAACCAACAGCCTGCAGTTCTCCAGTTCCCATAATTTCTTCTTCTTCTTATGAGCAAAAGCATCACAATGACCCTCCAACCTTAAATCCTCTTACAGTATATCAACATTCACCTCTGCAAATGAGAAGTCGGCAGAACACAGAAATGTCATCAGTGCCAAGCTCTCCTTCCGCTACTTCGGGCAAGAAGGATAGTCTTGTTGAAGCTAACTTACAGGTTTTTTTGGAAAAAAAAATAGACCTGCTGCTAGTTTATATATAAATTCAGCTATCCAATATGAATATCAACACAGAAGGAGGAGCAGTCCTCAAAGAACATGCAAGTGATGTGGAGCACCTCTCCCAAAACTATGCTTTTATTCCTGAGATGCCACAGTCCAACGCTGTTTTTAGTGCTCCACCTGCTGAAAACCATCCAATGATTAGTCCCAGCAACACCAACAGTTTCTACTCCAACATTCCGGCTGCTTCATCTCCCTATGAGCACACCCAACAGCCACAATTCACACCTTATATGGCTGGCAACGGCAATCATGAACAAGAGTTTTCTGTACCCAATTCCCCTTTCAATCCTCCCGCCAATGACTACGAAGAGGCCTATGTTTCACCGGTATTTTTTAGCTATCGCAACCGAACCAAGAATATTGTATAAATAATTTGTAGTTTGTAACCAGTGATTACCACATTCCCCAACCTGAAATACCTGTAAGTAAGTCCATGTCGCATCCACTAGATGCAGATGACGACTATTTTCACAATCCGAGCGGTGGTCAAGCAACCAAAACACAGACGAACCAACAGGTTAACAGCCTTGATGCATCTTCAAAGACTGCTGGTTCCAAAGGAAGTGGATTTATTGGAGGGCTGTTTAGCAAAGTGCAGAACATAATTCCGTCAAGGAATGAGATGAAACTGCCTGACGACAAAGACCCTGCAGTAGGTGTTTTTGGACTTTGGACATACCGCATTCTTTTTCCAAGTAGCTCTGAAAGTTGAAGGGGGTGGGGGTGTTATATCCTAGTAGCGTCGAAAATTTAGTTTATTAACAATTTGTTTATAGATTCGGTTTGATGCTCAGCTGGGTAAATATGTCGGAGATGGGGTGGAAGAGGAGACTGTTGCCCCTCCACCACCAACCTTTAATCAAGCTATGCAACAGCAAATGCCTGAGAGCAACCCTGAAAGCAACAATCAATTTTCGCAGCCCCAACCCTTCAACAATTTTTCAATGCCTGCTGCTGGCAATGGACCTGCTAGAGCTGCTTTAGGCAAATTAGACAGGACTTCAAAGCGTTATCAAGCAGCACATGCCTTTCAATGAAGCTACAAAGTTGGATATTAGTTTAAATTATTAAATGGTTGTTTTTTGTTGTTAGTAGGTAATAGATATCCATTATTTCATGTTGTATTTATTCTTTGTCTGGATTAATAAATGGGTATATTTTTTTTAAGACACCTTGAAAATACTTTTCATTCATAATTTTTAGTCTATTCTAGCATGATTAAAAAAAAAACAAGTCGGTTGCGGTTAAAAAGTTGCGGTCCCGTTTTACGAATGTGAGAAAATTGGAGCGCAAACTATACACCAAATCAATCGCCTCACGAAGAAGAAGCAGAAGCCATCATTTAAAGTCCTTTGAAATATGTCACATTTATGTTTTATTGATGTGTTTGGTTTATTTGGTTTAATGAGCATTAATGGATTATTTCTGCGGTAGAAGCAGAACTCCGCAGAATTCTTCGGAAAAATGCTCAGAAAGTATTTCTCCGGAAAATTTTACAACTCTATTTTAAATATAAAAATTTAATTTTTTTTTATCCAAATAATTTTGTTTTGGACCTCTAAATTTGACTAAACTTACTTGTTGACTTGATGTGGATACACAAGATGATGTTATTGAGTTAGCACCAGCAACCGCATCACGTGACTTCTTTGCGAAAAAGACTGGATAGCTGGCTAGCCCATGTTATCAAATTATTGGCTTATGTGCTTTCCTTGCGCAGCACATGGCTCCCTATTTGGTTCTTTACCTGAGCTTAAGCCTTCACATGAGGCTGGGAAATAATGGCATTTTTTCTTTATATCTCTAAGCATCAACCTGAGAATCAACCGAAAAATCACACAGGTGCTTTTCCATAGATGTCTTTGCATTTAGGGGCCATTTTGTCGTTATATTGGCTTATTTGTCTTTTCTAGAACAATCTCTCATAAATATTTTTGTTTTCGTATTTTAATAATTTTTAGTGGCCTCTTTCTCTAATTTGTTTTCTATATTAATAAAGTCAAATATATAAAGCCTGTATTTTGTGAAACTAACAAAATTGATTTAGCACAAAGTTTTATGCCACAATTTCTCTCCGAGAATGGATATTGCTATCACTTTATGCTTTTTATTTCAACTGCTCATTGCTAATTGCGCCCCTTCTCCTCCTTCTTTTACCGCAGGTACACATTTTTAAACTAAATTTATTAATTGAAAACTTTTAAAATAATGCATTTCTAATGGTTTCCTCTTTTTTTTATGTTTTTGGCCAACAAAATACTCAAATTTCTGCAAAAACACAAGCTTAATGTTTTTTGCTCAAAACAAATTTGGTTCTACCGGAGTCTAGACATCCGCTCTCCCCCTTTTTAAGAGACCTTAAAATACAATTTAAAAAAAAAAGCCATAAAATTGGGTATCCCAATTTTTCCGATGGCCAGAAATACCTTCGCCTCGTGCCAAAAAGTAGACTGTTTTGCTTTTCTCATTTCTTGCTGCCGGCTTCTAGCATTGGCTTTGGTTAATCTTCCCCTTTGATATGATTTTTCAGCCTTGGGTTAAAATTTAAGAAAATTTGGATTAAAATTTCAATAATTTAACAATTAAAAATGCAGTTAAAATTTATTTGTAGCTACCCATGTTACGCCTCATTGCAAAACCACGGATTTTATTGTGTCTGTCTGCATTCTCGACTGTCAAGACATCCTAAAAGAAATAGAGAGCGATTGTGAAAAAGAGCCAATTAATGCCACGAAAGTGCTGGAAAATACAAACAAAATTTTGCCCTTATTCAATGCAATTTACAAAATCTCCGCTAATGAATATTCGAGTATTTGGGATGAACTTTATTCTCCTCGCACAGGTATTTTAATGTCAAACTTTTCTTATTTTATGTAACAGTTTAAAAATTTAGTTAAAGATATGAATGATGCATTCGATATTCTGCCCAAAATCGGGACAGCTTGTTACAAGAATACTCTCTCAATGAAAAGAGTATTGAAGTGTTTGAAAAGCGCAAAACTGGATGACCAAAATACCCATAAAAAATTTCAATCTCAAAGGACTAAGTTTGAGGAAGCTATTCAAAATTGCGATAACCTACAAAAGAAAGCAAAAAATCTGGTGTCTTCTGCTAGGATTGAGCGCAAAAATAATTGGCAAGATGAAAAGAATGCGAGATTGCTGAATGCAAAAGAGAAGATTGAAATGGCTATAGAAAAAGAGAAAATGGAGGCTAAAGAATCTCTTAAAGCTTTGCAAGAAGAGATTCAAATTTTGGAAACAATGGAAAAAGACGAAATTCTACCAAAACAGACAAAACTAAGAAAACTTTTTGATGAAACCATCAATTTAGCTGTTATTTCACCACCACTATTGACAGAAGAACAAGAGTTTATTAATTTACTGATCAAGCACAAACAATTGGCCATTAAATTGAGGCAGAAAGTAGAGTTGCACCATAAGTCCATTTCGCAACACGAAGAACATCTTCCCGGTTTCGAGAATTTGGTAATGCGATTGCAGACATCTTTAGAGCAAAACAACAAGTACTTAGAACAGGTGATTAAAGACAATATTGAACAAGTGTTAATCAAAGTTGTGGAAGGGTATGAAAATAGTATTATCCCCAACATTAACAAAGTGGATGAAGCAGAATATATTATAGCAGAGTTGAAATCATTAAAAATTAAGGTTAATGCGATCAGTGATAGCCTAAAAGACAAACAAAAAAATCCTACAAAGGTTGCTGAAGACTATTTACTTTTGAAAAACAGTCTTCAGAAGTTGAAAGAAAAGCTTAAAGATGAGATAGGAATGGCTGTGATAAAAATTAAGCAACTGAAAGAAGGTAAAAACGTGAAAAATGATCTACCTGACATAGAACAAGAGATAAGAAAGTTGGAAAATGAAGAAGTTGGCACCAAAGTTGAACTGGCAAAAGAAGATAAAGCTACAGCGCACAAGCAAGCACTCAAAGTTCCATTTACAATGGCTAATTTGTCTACTGAAATAAGAAACACTGAGCATTTAGTGGAGTTTAGAAAGCGATTGGCTGATCTGTTAAGCAGACTAAAAAGCTTGGAGATAGCCGAAAATGTCAAAAGCAAGAAAGAACAGCTAAATAACCAACTGAAAACCTTGTTGAAAAACAACTTTGATCTTCTCAACGAAACAGTGAGAAACAACGTGTTAAGCTTGATGAAAGGAATTAAAGAGGCCAACCAAAATAAAATTCCTAATGTTACAGAGCTGACTGAATTGCAATTAATTGAACAAGGGTTGCAAGGGAATGTAAATACCGTAAACACATTTTCCCACTTACTGGCTAAAATAGAGGGCAAAGGAGATGATAGATATGAAACACTGAAATGGAGTGTTTCGGACATGAAAAAACACTTGAGTACTTTACTTGAAAAAATAAAGGAGAAACAACAGCAGCTTAACACTCCTAAGAAAAAGAGAAAGTTTGATTTGATACATTTTCTTAAACAGTACGTTGGAAATGTTAAAGAAGAAGTCAATGAATTAGAGAAAACTTTAAAAGCACATAAAGAAGACGTAGAAAAGATGCGAGAAAATCATAAAAGTAATTCTTTTTTTAATATAACAAGATAAAACTAACTTGAAAAATCGATTTTGGATACTATAAGTTAGCATACTCAAAAGCTTGATTAACTTTTATTAATGTGTTTCAGGAACACTCAAGGAGATAACAGATGTAGCAGAAGCTATAAAAGACTTAAACAAGCAAGCAATAAGCCTTCAGGAAGATATTCTAGCTCTGAAAAAGCCCAGTCATTCTAATACAAATTCGAGCACCGATCAGACCAGTCAAGAAACAGAAGAACATGAAGAGGAAAGTTCTCCTCGTAGAAATCCTCTCTACGACCATCATCATGACACTCATTTTTTAAATCGTTCTGTGTAGAATCTACACTGTAGATGCAAATTTCTGCATCAAACAACTAGTCCGTCATATGGTTTATGTCTTTGTCAGTTTTTGCCATGCTTACTCTGAATCTTTGTATCATTTGAAAATAAAATAGTTCAGTAGAACAAGTGCTTTTTTGTCTACGTTTATGTTGGATTTACCGAATAACGGGTGATAAGGCAAAATCCAGACTTTAGTAAACCCATTTATTTTTCAAATTTTTTATTAAGTCACCAATATATGTAATAGGGGCTAACGGCTTAAGAGCTAGGGCCCTAAGGGCCGGGTGCCCAGGATCCCAAGGGCCTCTGGTCAGTGATATTTTCAGCGGTCTTAGCGCTAGCGACTGGTACGATCTCAACGAAATTAGTCAAATCCAACTACCTTTATGGCCCAGCAGCCCTGGGGCATTGGCGGGTTGGTGACAAAATCCAGCTAGGACAAAATCCAGCCTAGGACAAAACCCAGCCGGACATAATACAGCCGGACATAATACTTGAGACATCATATTTGAGAAAAAACCGGATTCTGATGACCGGAATCCATACGGATTCCGGTTCCGTCTCCAGCACTAGTTATATGGCTTAGTTTCCTTAGTGTAGTACCTGAAAATACTATTACTTTTCGACTTTCTTTTTTTTTGCCACCACCGGATCAGGAATGCGATTCTTTCGCAGAAATCCTGTCCAGAATCCCTTCGGTACTTCTATCCTCCAGCACTACTTTTTTACCACTTTTTTAACAGGGAATCCATACACTGACTTTTTGAACTTTATTACTAAATGTTAATCTTAAGAGATTGTGGCCTAATAAGTTTTTGTGCAGCCTGGTCTTACGCAACAATTTTAATCAAAAACCATAAAACTCTTATTTAATGATGAGATTGCATTAACATCTTAGCTGTTTTGCAAATTACCACGTTTTGTTTACGTGTGCTTAGCGATGAAGCAAAGAAGCGAGTGCCACTAGCATCAGACTGCTTGTAAACAAGGTGGATATTTTATGCTTGCTGCATCACAATTCTGGTTGACGTGCATTTTCTGCCAGTCGGTACTTTGTTTACGCTTTTTAATTTTATCTAGATAGAAATTGAGTGCCTTTTTTCATTTTTTTTTTCATCACTCAACCCAATCTCGTGGATAATCTCGTGCAGATGCTTGCTAACATAAGCGAGCAAATGTTGTCCCCTCATTTCTACATAAGGGTGGCATGAGCATGAACATGCAGTTATTCTTGACTGTTCAGACCCTCTTTCATAAAGATTTATGATTAGAAATATTTTTGTAAAATTTAATAATAAATTGTAAATTTGGTTATATAAAATATTTATTGTTTAATACAAATTTTTGGAGGTAGTCTCGCTAAATTCACCGACAGAAATGAAAATTACTCTTATACTATTTTTTCTTTTACAACTAATTTCTATTGTTATTGGCCACACTGTTGCTCCTTTTAAGCCAGGTTAGACTCAATTTATACCAATAAGTTCATCATTAATATACCCTAGAGGGTGTGCATTTGAAATGAGATTGTTGGCACACTTAATCAATTTTAACATAAAAATTATTATTTTTTGCTTGAAATACTTCAATAGTTTATACCTTTACCTTGGAGTTTTGTTTAGAGCAACTTTTTAGACGCATTAAAAAACATGTTATACGTCTTTTATTAATCAGAAATTGTTTATAATGGCAGAAGTTAATATAACAATATTAATGTAGAAGTACAAGGTTAAACAAAACAATTGAAGTTTTGCTTACCTCTATAAACTACAAAAACTACTATATCATATCGAAGAATTTTGAGCTTTTGTTTACTAAGACATGAACCTAATGAGTGGCAATTTCAGACCAATACAAACGTATTAAAAAAAATCAAGATTAGTCACCATATCAATTAGCAATAAATAACAAAAAAGATCACCCAGCTTTGTTAGTTTTATTTTTAGCTCTTCGTGACTTGAGTATTCCTTACTGCAAACAGACAGGCCCCATCACTGAACCTTGCTTGCTCGTTTGCCAACATACTATAGAAGACCTAGAAAAACATTCCGAAAAAGATTTTTTTGATGCTAAAAAAGTGCTGGAAGATGCCGACTCTATTTTGCGAGCCTTCAAAACAATTTATGAAAAATCTAACAAGCAATATCTTATCGTGGAAGGAAAATTCAAGAACAACAACTTTTCTGCTACAGGTATTTTGAACATTATTGCATTTTGACCCTCATTTTTGCCTGAAAAAGTCACGAAACAAACTTAAGATGGTTTTGATTCCCAACAAGCGGCATTAAATTGTAGTCCTCTAAAAAGATATAACATAAATAACATAAACAAAAAGTTTCTGGAGTTGACTGGGTGATTGTTCCATACTTTACCTTATATTTATCCAGTCTGACTCTGTTTTTTTGGGGGGAAGGGGGGTTTCTCTTGCAACATTACCATTAAAAATCTATTTTTTTTCAATAAAAACTTATTGTAAAATAGTTTGACGTCCAAGTGTGGAGCTAAAAAAGTCTGATAGCACCTATTTTGATGCAGTTTGTCACATGAGACTCAAAAAAATTTAGGCAAAAATATTGAGTATGCATTAACAACTATGTCACACATCCGAACAGCTTGTGCCATAAACTCTGGGTCAATGAAAAAGGTGGTGGAATGTTTAGCCGTACAAAATTGGTTAATAGAAATGAAGGATGAAAAAGTGATTGAAAATTTTAACGAAAAGGAAGAAGAGTTTGAAGAAGCAATAAAGCAATGCGAAAATCTTCAAGAAAAAGCCAAAATGTTTGTGTCTTCAACTAATGTTAAGCACAAAAACTATCGGCGAGATAAAATAGACAAAATTTTGGAGAAAAGCAAGAGTGCACTGAAAACAGCTGAAGAAAAAGTAAATGAATTACAGGTAGAAGAAAATTTGGCAAAAGACAATGAGAAAAAAGCAACAAGTGAAAATAGTTTAGCTGTTGATAAAAAGAAAATAAAAAAGTTGGCAGATGAACAGCAATTCATGAGCAAAGATTTAGACACCAAGTCAAACGTAGTTTCAAAACATGAAAAAGACACATGTAAAGAAGCAGAAAAGAAAAGGGAGGAGCCTAAGAGCGTTAAAAACCAAAACAAAACAGGAAAAGACGATTCTGAAGCTCTTGAATATTTTGGAAAAGAAGTGGAAGATTTAGAGCTAACTCTGAAAGCAGACAAAGAGGGCATAGAGAAAATAACAAGTAATATTTTTGACAAGACTTCTACTGGAGATGGTCTTTTTTTTTTCAGAAAAAGGGGCTCTCCATAAGAAATAAGAACGAGTAAACACGATAACAGCTGTTTTCCATACCTTTTTATGTCAAAAATAGGGTCTTCGGCGCAGGTTTAAAGTAACTGATGAAAATATTCAAAACATATGATAAATTAGACATATTTTTTCTTCCAAACGATTGACCTAACGATTGACCAACATAAACGGATTAAACAGCAATTTAGCAAGTCTTTTTGCCTTACAGCCTTTGGCAGGAAAAGCATATAAAGACCACAGTTTCCAAAAACTTTGAAATTAGAGAATGTTTCATGAAGTTTCCAGCATTTTGAATGACCGTTTTTTCTCTTCAACTTCCCTAAATCGGCAACTTTTACAGTATATAATGTGGAGGAAACCATTTTTCCTTGGTTTCCTTGTGGTTTGGGCCCAGCCTAACTTCATGGTAACCTCTGAATGGATAATGGCCAAACCACAGAATGAAACAAGGAGATATTAGATATTACATGCTAAAAGATGCGCCGTTTAAGAGAAGTGGATCGTAAAAAGCCGTTACCCAAAATTGTGTCAGGAAAGAAAATTATGGTCGTTCGAAATGTTGGGAACAACCTGCAAAAGCACAAAAAAGGTTTTAAGTTAAGCCTCATCCAACCTAATATTGTCAACTTTTTTATTTTTCAGATAGTGCTAAGAAAATGGATACTTTGGAACATGATTTAAGAGATTTGAATAAAAAAGCAAATGATACTCAAAAAGAGCTAAAAGCTTACAAATTATCAACATTGTCCAATCTTTTATCAAAGCTGGTTAATTACAAAACTTACGAAAAAGAAGACTCCGCCGACTTATCTGGTGCAAAGCACGTCGAAAGCTATTCTAAAAAACATGACCAACCAAAAAACCCACTTCTTTCTAATTCTTCTCAAGTAATTGAAGCTTTAGAAACTCCAATCTATTCGAGACTTTTGCCAAAGTCGTCCAACAAGATTAAAGAAGAAAAAAAGAATGAGTCCACAAAATCTTTTGATTCTCAACAACCTGACCAACCCGAAAAACAGCTTCTTCACAATGCCTCTCCGGAGATTAAACAGGCAAATCCATCTTTTCTAAATCGTTCCTGGCAATATTTAAAGAATCGCTTTTATTAATCAAATAGTTTGACTGTTTTATTAGGGATTTTCTAAGTTATTGCCATGCTCACTCTAAATTCTGGTTTTGTTGGAGCTCAATAATTCGCCTCTGAGTAAAACAAAAATTAAAAAAGGGTGGGATTAAAAGTAAATAGCAAAAAAATATACAAAAAATGCAGTTGTTGAGCTGCCACAACATTTTAAAAAGTGCTCTTTTCGTGATGGTAAAATTGATTGTTTGATTAAAAAGTTGTTATAGTTTAATTTCTTTCAATAAATCCTTATATTTACAATTGTTTTGGGTCTAAGGTCCATTTTGTAAAGAAAAAATGAATTTTCTCTAAACAGTTGAACTTCGGTAACACGTCACCCGTTTTTAAAAAAGGGATGACGAGGAATCGAAGTTTTGATTTTTTAAAGGCGAAATTGTTGAGTTGTCTAAAAACGACAGGCAAATTTACAATTCTTGCGATTTTTTGCCGTAGAGAAATCAAAATTAGCAAAAGATGTCAAAAATTGAGGTAAAAAATGGTCGGACTCAGCTGTGGATTCAACTTTTTGGGGTGATGGGTTATCGAAGTTCGACTTTTGTAAATTAGCAGACTTGAGACCAATGAAAAGAGCTGTAAATTTACAAAGTAACTTGTATTTTTATTGCAATTAAATCAAAAACAACGCCAAATAATGTGTATGTAAACAATAAGTAAGTTAAACAAACCAACTAAGTAACAAAATGAAGACCTTGTAAAAATTAACTTATTTTTTCCATTTTGCATGCTCACACATCCAATATACAAGTGAAGAAGAGCCCACAAGCTGGATGGTACGGCACACACTTTTTAGAGGGAACAGAATAAGTGGGAGGTGGGAATCCATAGGCACAAATTCCAGGCATTGTGCCTTCAGCAAAAGTGTAGTAAGGCTCTACTAGTGGAGGCGGTTTAGTGGGAACCGGTGGAGGGGCCATTTGAGCTGCTCCAAACCAACCATTTGTTGGCAGGGGAGCAACGGGCACTCCTGCAGGAGCCGCAGACTGTTGTGCTTCTCCTGTAGTCGGTTGCTGACCACTCGGTACCACAGTATTGCTGTAATGGTGTATATACAAAAGGGTTTATAAGCTTTGCACTTTTGGCAATCAGCGTGGTGTTCTTTAAGCTGTTTTTAGTTTTTTTTGCAAAACCAGCTTAGTTTCCTGTATTTATTTTCGAGATTTGTGTGTTTTTTCAACCTTATGGATGTTCAACCACTATACCTCAACACTTGTGGCTGGAGCTGTAATTGTGGTTGGGCTTTTACTGGTGAAGCAACATCATATTGTTGAGGAACAGGTACGAACTGGTACTGTTGTTGACTGACTGCTACATCACTGTATTGTAAGCCACCTGATTGGGGCTGTTGTAGTCGATAGTCTGCTGGAGAAGCTCCTCCATATTTTGGCTGCTGATCTGGAGGAGCAAAAGCTCTATACTGAGATTGCTGAATAATCGGCCCATCTTGAGGCTGTTGTAACTCCTGTCGCAAAGAAGGACCATAAGCACTTGTCTGGGCCGGTGCCGGAATGCCATCACTACTGGGACCTGCAAAATGGTGTTCATATGGCGGTGAGGCATGGACTGAGATGGTCAGTATGAGAATTAAAGTAGTGGAAAATAGCCAATATGACGACATATTGGGTGAAACAAGCGAATGACTAAGCCGGACTTGTCAACTTTCTTTACTAATTGTCTTATATCGCAAGAAAGGGAGAGTTGGTTGCGCCTACTGCTTTCTCCTCTCTGTTTATGTGGATAATTAGAGCAGAGTCTATTTGTTTGTATGAGTGTATCCTGCCTTGGTAATTGCTCCATGCATTTTTTTCTAACAATCAGGATTTGTGTCGGAAACATCTCTGTTACCACTAAAATTGGTATACTAAATAAAACTTTTTGTGCACCTTGGTTTTTTGAGTTTTTTTGCAGCTCTAGCACAAATATGGATTAACCTAAAAGCTTTATTCTTTAGCATATAAATATTTTTCTTCAGGAACAACTTAATCTAATTTCAATCACTAAAGCAGTTCTCCTGCATAAATCTTTTTTGTTCAGCATCTAAATGCCAATACTTCTGCCCACCAATCCCATGCTTCTGATTGGCGTAGACAAGCTGCGTGAAATGAATGTTTTTGTCCTGCAACATGCCCGCAAGTAGAGCTGCGTTCTCGTAGTGCACGTTGTCGTCTGCTTCGCCATGAGCCAGCAATAATTTCACATTTTCAAATGCCTCAACTCTAGTCTCATTGAGCAAGGAAGCAAATTGATAGCCAGCCAAGTTGTCTTGTGGCAGTCCCATATATCTCTCCGTGTAGGCAGTATCTGCACTTTGAAGAAAATATTAAGTATCTACAAGTCAAAAATATAGCACATTCGTTCGAATTTAAAAATTGAAGAATTAGCTTGGGAATCAAGCTAATTTTTCGTTAATTTTAAGAAAACAATCTTTTCTTGACAACCTAATATGTTACCATAGAAGCGGAAATCAGTGACGGTGCCTCCAGCAAGACCACATTTAAATGTTTGCCCTCCATCTCTAGCTGTTATATGCACAGTGGCAAATCCACCATATGACTAAAGGTTATAACTTTGTCAAATTTTTGTCAAGTTGTCCAAGAAGTGGCCTTACCCATCCGGAAACTACTACTTTCTTAGCATCCATAAAACTATTTTTGGCAAGCAAAATTCTAAAAAAAGTTTTTTCACTTTTAGTTGGCAAGTAACCAACCTCATAACTTCAATTTGATCATCTATCTCAGGCCCTCCAAAGTGTTTGTACATGGGCGCTTTGAGTTTCCACCCGCGGTTAGACGAACCTCGACCGTCTATGACTACAGTAACGTGATGTTCATCTCTGCTGTACACATTTGAGGCGATTTGAGCTGTGTTGGGACCGCCATATACATATAAGAACACTGGGTACTTTTTGGCGGAATCAAAATCGACAGGAAGGAACATTTTGAATTGTGCTTCTAAACGTTTCTTAATTCCAGGAAATGGTTTAATTTTTCCATGATCCACAGAGAGGATAAAACAAAAGGCAAATTTTTTATGTAAATAGATTAAGTTTATAGAAATCACAAAAAAAAACTGACCATAGCCGAGAGTAGTGTTGACTGAGCCAACAAATATTTTCGACTCTTCTGCTGCATTTATTGGAGAACTTAATTGGTTTTTGTTGTCATCACGTATAAGTACATCTAAATATAATTTCCTATAGAAAATAATGATTTGCTAGTCAAAAACTTTGTAAAATATTCTCTGTGTTCTTTAAATAAGCCACTGGATGACTAAAGGGTTTGCGGCAGAATAACACAAACTGAGAGCCATCACGCGAAAACTTGGCTGAGGATTGTTTGCAGCCACTCATAGCACAGGTGATACATTGTGGATCTACTTGGTCGGCCCCACTGGCTGTTGGTACCCGAAATTTGTGCTCTTCGGCTAAAATATAGCCACTGGATGTGAAGAAACTAAAAAAGGGCTAATTTATTCACATCAAATTGTTAAGTAACTGTACAGTTCATCTCTTTGACGATCATATCCAGTTATGGCTGACACATCATAAGCTCCTCCATGCTGGCCAGTGATTGACGAGTACACATGACCATCTGCATCCTTAAATTGCTTTAGCTATTGGCTTCATTAAAAACATTAGATATTAGCAAAAAGAATGACTTAAGTCAAACCTCAGTAACTTTGATGTGTGCCACCCAGTTGTATACATCTCCATTCTTGTGTGCGTGAGGCAAAATAACAAAGAAACCGGTGTCTGAGTGGTAGTTGATTTGGAAATCTGAGGGTTCAGACCACATCTCCATGCCATTCATTACAAAGTCAATCACAATGTCCTAAATTGAGCATCACACAAGATGATAATTTTAAGCAACTCCTCACGGTGTAGCATGGAAGTTTGTTTTGACAAATGGAAATAGCGACTTTGTTCTGTACTCGATTAGCCCAGACAACTATCAAATACTCTTTTGGTGCTTTGAATTCTCTGTCTAACTTTATCCAGTTGGCCCAGAAGAAAACATAGGATCTTTAATTTTTCTGATGGCATGTATAAAGAATGCATAAAAAACTTTTCGCCTTACCCATCCGGCTTTCGTCCATTGAACAATTCTTCTGGTGGAAGTATTAGCTGGGTGGTTTTTTGCTCCTTGCTCCAGATCCAAAGAAAAACACCTGGAAGTCTGTCAGTGCCGGCTTTGGGGTAGGCCTGATCTTCATAACTACAAACAATAAATTTAAAATATTGTAATTAGATGCCTCTCAAATTATAAGCTCTCCGGAGGACGGTTATAAAAAGGAGGCACTGGGCATATATACTAAAAATATGTTTTTTTGTAAACTTACATAGGGTACTGAGAATCTTTGTTGTAGTTGGGGATGTGCATTTTAGTAACATTCTGGTCGTCAAAGAGAACATAAGCCAAGTAGTTTCCTGACTCCGACCACCAAACAGCTTTGGGATTGTATCTGCCAAGTATTTCTTCTGAATTTTTTGATTGTTTTTGAAGAGATAAACGAAAAGAAAATTGCATAAAAGGTAGAGTGTGAAAGGAAGAGATTGTAAAATTACTTTCTGGCACGATAAAATATGTAATTTTTCAATGGAAAAACTTATTAGAGGTTTGTGTTAACTAACCCTCATAGAGCCAGTCAGCAATGCCATATCGCCGATACTCATGCCCACCGATTGTAATTGGTATTGGGCTTTCAGACTTGGCTGGGTCCATGTAGAAGATATTGTAGTTGCAGACAAAAACCTGAAAAAATTAGAATAACTTTTTTATTGGGTTCCTAAATTGAAGTAGATACGTAATCGACTGAGCCAGAAGACGGATTAAATTCGATTGTAGACACAGGCTGATCGCAAGGGGTGAACGGTTTGCTGAGCTTAAATAACCTAAAAAGCTTTTCGATTTGCTGCTTGGTGAGTAAGAAATGTAACAAACACCCTTTGCTTTTCTCCAGTTCATATATTTTGTAGGTAGTCTTCTTAAAGGACTGCTGAACATTTTTTAGGGTTTTTATTTGATTGAATTTAAAAAGCTGATTACTTTAACAGGCACAGCTAAAGAGGTGTATTGAGAGTTGAAGAGTATTTCGTGACCATGCTCAAGATACCAATCTTTTTGAGCATTGGCTAGAAAAACAGGCAAAGGAGCGTCACTTTGTCCAGCATTTGTGTTAACTTTCTGAAAATCTTGTGTTGTTGCACAATGAAACTTGAAATTTTTTAAAAATTTATATTTCGATTAGGGTGTCAATTCGCGGTTTAAAAAGAAATTTATTTTAGGGGTGGGCCTTGGAGAATTGGGATATTGATGAGATTTGGGATTGCGCTTAGTAAAATTTTTGGGATTCCAATACCTAGATTTTAGTGAGTTTCTAATCCACCTCGAAGACTAGTCTTGTTCTGTTTGGTGCTTTGGGTCTAAACCACCGGCCATCTTGTAAATAGTTAAGATCCAAACCACAATGGGCCCAAGGCAAGATCAAAGTTTTTTAAATCTTAACACCAAATAAAAAACAACTCAAACTTAGTCGATGTGTAAAAAACATGTCGAGAGTAAACAAGAATCCTTTGTGCTAAGAAAACCTACTACTAAATTTCTTTGGTCATCCATCATGATGAGAGTGCCATCCCTAAGCCATTGTGCATAATACTCTTCTTTAGGGTTTTTTACATTGCCAGTGCTGATTTCTTTTAAAGTCGAGAGCATATTGTAAGGCTTGTATTCATTATTAGGCTGAGGCGGTGCAGCAATTGATTCAATAGAAGGCAGTTTCTTCAAGAGCTTTTTTAAGTTGGCCTCTTTTACAGGCGGCAAAAGCTCATCATTGGACTCAATGTCTATTGGTATAAATATATATATTTATGCGTTCAAATAAAAATCTGCTCACTATTTTTAGCAAAGTAAAAAGCAAATGCACTGGTTCCAGAAAATACAAGCATAATGACTAGCATAGTCAGTAGTCCAAGAACCAACCTCACACGAAACATCCTCCGTTGATTGGACTAAAAATTTGAAGTGGTTTTATAGGGGTAAAGCCCTTATTGGCGTAACACATTATTTTTTCTAATGAATCATAAAGATTTAAAAATTTATCCTGCAATCTTTTTAAAATGTTTAAATTTCTATTTTCTAATTTGTCTTCAATCAAATAGCTTTGAATATTTTGGGAACTTTTTTGTCGATTATTAGGGTTATCGGATATCCGAAAATATCGGATTCGGATATCCGATCCGTATCCGGTATCCGATATCGGAAATTTTCGGATATCCGATTCGATATCCGAAAAAATCCCGGATAATTTCGGATATTATCCGAAATCGGATATCCTATCCGACAACCCTATCGATTATGAAATTTTTGTACTTTTTGAGTCTTATAGGGAAAAACCGACATTCGCCTGATATGTCATGTTGACGACAGGGCATGCCCTCTTAAGGCCCAGATACGGTAAGTGCGGTCTGAATCTGGGTTTTTACCATCTAAAATCTCGCTTTCTTTTAACAGTAATTGGTTCTAAAAATCTTTACGCACACGCTAAAATCAAAAGTTAAGGCATGCGTAAAATTTTTTAGAGCTTATTTCTATCAGAAAACCCGAGATTTGATATCTCATTTTGGTAATAACCCAAAACTGGACTCAGATCCCACTAGTAGGAAAGGCTTTTAAGGCTAATTTAAAATCAGCAAGTTTTTGGGGCATAAACTAAAACGATACTTAAGAAAAGAGAAAAATGCTCATTTGTGAGATTTTTAATTTAATTTGTATCTAAATTGGATATCTAGGTATTCATAATCAATACATTAAATTTTTATCGGAAAACCAAATGTTGAGCATGAACTTTTTATGAAATCAACAACATCCATAATCTTTTGATTTGAGATGTAAAATAAAATGTTTCATAGAGAAATTCAAGCATTTTATATGGATTGGTATTTGCATAGAAGAGAAATCAAGGAATACAAACACGAGTGAACAATTGTAGAAATGGCAAAAGAATGGATGGGCAATATAGTTGCTGGCAGCCCTCCTACGTATATACTTTCATGACTGATAGCATTACAATAGCTGGCATCACACTACAAAAGATTCTTCGGCCTTTGTTAGCAAGAAAAAAGAATACATAAAAGTGCTTTCTCCATAAACAAGCAAAGAAGTCCACCTCTAGGAAGTTAT